>AZIM01006299.1:0-14371 GCA_000516915.1 Ophiophagus hannah | reverse complement strand
CAAATAGGATGTCGAATTTAGCCATATTTATTAAAAGCATGAAAAACCTTTTCCATAACCTTTGCCACTTCACAGTTCTCAACGTTCTTCTCTGTTAATAGGATACTAGAGTGAGTTAAAATTTAAACCGAAGGGAAGGGAAATGAAAAACTAGAAATACACACATCATTTTGATTTAAACGTCCCTCGTGTGATGAAAACCTGAAATTAACACTATAATTTGTTACCATTGATGCAAATTATAAAAAAGAATTAACCATTTATTGATTCACAAGGGTTTCTTTTGAATGAAAAGCTCATGAGTGAAGTACTTAGCTAGATCTATATGAAACAAGACATTGTAAGTCATATACAGACACTAACCTTATATTTGTAGTACTTGGTTATAAATAGCAACCCTCTTCTCCACAGTTCTGCACTTTATTGGATTACTACCTGATTCGTTTCATTACTAACCTTAACAATACAGGATTGTCATTATTAATATGGCTCTACTGTTTATTCCTGTCTTTGCCAACATCAGAAACAAAGTGTGTTTGACCTTTCCTTAGAAGGTACTGAAATGAATCTGCAAAGAGTCTCTGTTCCTTGGAGAATTGGAAAGGCTAAAAGGACAGAGAAGTTTATGTTCAACAAATTTTGAAGATGCACCAGATAGATTCCATTTTCAGGTTGATAGTTCCTCTGTAGTCATAGACAAAGAATACATCAGTGAAGAACAATGTCATTCCAAAAAGGGGAAAACAATCTTTGGGAAAAGAACAATTGGAGGTATCATCTTTGAATCAAATATATTTTACTGGAGATGGCAGGCTCTTGGTACTGTATATGACAAAAGATATAGGAAATTGTGTTTGCTGCAAGCATACAAACTGCAAGCTGACTTATTTACTTAACATGACTGCAGATTATCTTACACCTTTTTAACAGTCAAATAGATAGCACTGGGGTGTACTCTACAGTTAGGCTGCATATTAGCAACATTAATATGGAAAAACAGGTGAATTAGGTTATTATGATACAAACTAAGTATGAAAGGCTAGAGACGCATGAGACATAATATTAGAAGAAAATGGGGCAGAACCACTTCATAAATGAATTCTGGGGAAAGAAATATGACAGAACAATTTTTTCTTAGGTTTGTCAATGTGTGGGTGGGTGGAAATAGGTAATAAAATACAATAAAACATGACAAAATAGCGAAAGATCAGAATAGCCCAAAGAAACATGAAAAAATTGTATAAACCTAAAAATCTTTTGAGAAGAGTTACCATGGACATGTTTTATGCTTTATACAAACTTAAGTCTTCAAACCAAGATGCAGGTGTTCAAGTAATTGGCCAATGGATTCCTACTGGACCAACTGAAGAGAACTGAGGCAAAAATATTATTTGTTTCAGAACAATGTGTTATCAGGCTGAACAATGTATTCAGAACACATTGTTCTGAAACAAATAATATTTTTGCCTCAGTTCTCTTCAGTTGGTCCAGTAGGACCTGGATCACATTGTAGTCCAATGTGCCTGGATCACCGAATAAATGGGTAAACTAGCGTGACAGATAGAGTACTGTTGCCAATGCTGTTGGTTTGTTTTTATGATTCAGAATGTTATTTTAGGGCAGGATGTGGTAGAATTTGTAGAGCTAACTATTGTCAACAAAAGCATTTATATGAAATTTTAGACATGAGTATCGCTTCCCCTCCTCTCATAGTTCCATATTAACTTTCTCAATATGATGGACCTTGGAGAAATGAATCAGGAATGGAGCCTGTGGAGAATTAGTGGGTTCAGATGGTTTAGTTCCACCTTGGGTAAATGAACATCTATTCTGAATTATCACACTTCATTTTGTGGCCTGATGTGACCATTTTGTGACCTTGATGAAATCCAGCATACCTACCATGCAAATTAATTAATTAAATTAATTAATTATTTTTTTGCTGGCCATCTCACTATCTGGGCAGCTGACAATATTATACCTTTGACTCCTGGAAATTTCACATAGTTTGGATATATATATATCCATAAAGTTATATTTCTACAAATACCTTATATATGTTTTTTTAGCATTTATATTTACCTTTCTAGTCATAGCAATCTATATACTATTATACTATTTTTCCCCATAATCTTTAATGGGGCAAAAGCGGCAACCATTTTTGAACCAAGGTATCTCAAATTGACTTACTTACAGAATGTGTCCAAAGTCTGAGACCCATGATTCCAAAGGGAATACAATCTGAGAAAGTTGTGGCTGCTTCAGGGAGGAAGGAGGCTTTCTGATGCTTCCTTCCAGCTTCCCACAAGGAAACTCAATACAGAAGTCAGCAGGAAGTTGGCTTGCTCCCTCTCTCATTGTTGTTTTGTCACCCGTGGTCATTCCATTTTTTCTCTTTGGTAAAGAAATATCTTTGAAAGAATAACTAAATGGGGTTCAGGTTGTCTGAGTTCTGAAGATATTATACATAATATGGATCTGATATGATGACATGAGAGAGTGATTATCCAGAATCAACCATCATAATCAAGGAGTTCACTTTAACCACTTCATTGGCTGAATTACATAGAATGTTAATTCTGAAGCTTGCACATCTAATAAAAGAGTGTATATTTCTCTAATTTTTTAGCACGAATTATTTATTATATTTATATCCCACTTCTCACCCAGGAGCTAAAGGTAATGCACAAATGTCTTCCTCCTAATTTTCTCTACAACAACAAACTTGTAAAGTTTGTAAGGGCTGGGAATGACTGGTCCAAAATCACTCAGTGAATTTCTGGGGCTGAGGTAGATTAGTCCCTGGGTCTCCTTATTCTTAGTACATTCTTAGTCAACCTATTCAACCACCACACTGGCATTCATAACACACAACAGACAGAAACAGAAGTAGAAGTAGAGGAAAACAGATCAACATGTTTCTAATGCCATTATCTGCAGGGAGTAGTTAAAACAAAGTCATTTTCTAAAAAAATAAGTGATCAGGAATGGAGAAAGGAAATTATAAATCTGTTACTGAAATCTCTCTACAGGATATACTGATCAAAAGCATTGTTCAATTTTAAAAAGTATCAGACATATACTTTTTCTTTAAAAAAATGAATCAAAGTGGCTTCTGAAAAAGTTCTGAATTTGTAATCTTTTAAAGCTTTGAGGATAAAATTTTGTCAATAAATAAACTATGACTATCACTAAGTGTTGTATCTGATGATTCTTGATGAATGTATTTTTTATGTACACTGAGAGCTTATGCATCGAAGACAAATTCTGTGTGTTTCCAATCACATGGCCAATAAAGAATTCTACTGTAAATGGGTAAAACAATATTCTGGCAACCACTGTTTATTTGGATTTGCAAAATGTTTTTGACAAATTCCTTCACAAAAGTCTCCTAAAGTCAAGGACAATTACATTAGGATATTTTTTTAGCTCAGAAAGAAAATTGAATGAGGATCTAATTGTTAAAAATGATTAACCTCTAACATTTACAAATGTTTAACATGATGCCAATCTTAAATAGAAGAGCTGAAAAACCCTTTCTTGTTCAAACTGCACTGCAAACCATGGCTCATACTATGAAGTCAAATGGCAGGTGATTATGGAAAATCTTTTTTAAAAAATTACACAATTCACAGTTAAAATTATTTTATTACCGAGTAGTAACTTTAATAAAAAGGAAATAGAAATAAATTCATAGAAAACAAAGCTGTAAGCACTGCATATCAAGAAGGTTATATCTCCCTATGAAAGTCAATGTGCCTTTTAATCTCAGTTGAGATGAAGGAATCCAGTAGAAACCACAATAACGCTTACAGCACAAATCATCATTGTTGCAATGACATCATGATGCAAATGACATCATTTGCCCCCTCTTAGATGTGTATAAAAATAATGATGTTTTTGTATTCAAGTCTGGCTAATGGAATTCTTTAAGTGCTTTTTAACCACGTGGAAATAGACTGCTTCACTAAATAAACTTTTGGCCTCTCTTAAAAAAAAAAGAAAAGAAATGGTATCAAATTATTACTCTGATGATGTAATTGTTTTATATATTTAAAATATGGTGAAGTTTAAACTGGCAGAAGCTGTTTTGACTAACATTTTCAAAATAAGGCATGTGTCTAGTATAAGCAGATAAATTTACCTTAAGATAATTTTTAAAAATCTCAAGGTAGAAGGTAAAAGTCAATATACTAAGGAGTTCGCATTTATATAAAGCAGAAATCTGTTTGGATTCAGATTAACTAATATCTGATATTAAGACATGTTTAGGAAGTGGTAAAGTATAGCACTAAAGATAAAGGAAGGTAATCGAGGAAAACACACTGATCTCATCAATCCCCATTATCTATCATTTTATTCATTCAATGCTATGCTGGATGTGTGCATTGTCTGTTGAAGAGAAGCAAAAACAGTGAGCTCTCTCTGGCTGCTCTCAGATTTAGTCCGAATGAATGCAAACTGTCACGTGGGACATAGCCAAGCAATGACGTGAAATTCTGCTCCGTCAGAAGACAGCATCTGTCAAAAGCCCACATTTAAACTGCTGCCTTCCTGTGCAGCAGCTGAGGAACTACGGATTGGATTTTTCTGAACAAAACCTTCAGCTAAATCCCTTTTCTTCCTCACATCTTTCAACTCATCCTTTTTGGTTACTGCCTAGCAACAATGAAGAAAGTGGGCTAAATCTTATTATCAAATGCCGGAGAACAGCTCCTGATTCTAGTTCTTGCTGCTTTGCCTCACATCGCCACTAGAAATATGGATACTGAAGAGAGAATACAGCACTGCATTGTCCAAGAAGGGAACCACCAACTGTAAAAGCTTCAATGCTTCTATTGTCAGCACTAGCAGACAATGTCTGCGAGGATGGAAAGTAGAAGTGCTGCTTCCGTCTCTTGAGAAATGACCACAGAAAAATCAAGAAAGGAAGGCTGGTGATCAGGGAAGGAAGCGGAGCAGGAAGCATACAGATGGACACAGTGGATGCCTTGAAAAGCAGTCTCGGGCAGTAGGCTGTTGGGGGGAGGGAGATGAAA
The DNA here is from genome assembly GCA_000516915.1 of Ophiophagus hannah. Taxonomy (NCBI): domain Eukaryota; kingdom Metazoa; phylum Chordata; class Lepidosauria; order Squamata; family Elapidae; genus Ophiophagus; species Ophiophagus hannah. Next base: position 9,332 of record AZIM01006299.1, on the reverse strand, counting down.
GCATGGCTGATAGCATCTTTTTGGCTGAAGGGATGGTGTGCCAAAACTACTTGCAGTGGGCTTAATCTTTTCATGCTACAAATGGCCTGAACAAGGAAGGTATGTCAAATCATTATGTGATATTTCATTAAAGTGCATGATTTCTTAACAGAATAGAGAGCAATGTCATTCACTCACTGAGAAGTCAGAGTTAATGCTTCCATGGGTGATTAACTGTGTTACTGTATATATTTATATAATGTATGCAGGGCTTTTTGTATGCAGAGCTTATAAAAATGTGACTGGATTGAAATGTGCTTGTTAAGAAAACCATAACTTGTAGTCCAGTGCTAAAACTGGGGAGATTAGAAAAATGAGCAAGAAAGGTGAGGAAAGACTATTAGCAACAACAGCGTTATATAAAAAAAACCTCCTTCATCCTCTCTGTCTTAAAAAAAAATCAACTAATCAAACTAGGAACAATTTTACTCTTACTAGTGTTTGAGTAACACTAGTAACACAGCTACGGTATTATGTGACATATTCTGAAAACCATCAAAGCACACTTAGGCAGTCCAGTAAGTTCAATAGCATCTTCAACCTTTCAAGGTTTGATTTACTCCCTCAGCCACTAACACCCAGTGCCATCTGATTATTATTAGCAGCCACACCTGATTTGACATACACAATCCTCCAAAAGGGCTCAAAAAAGGAGGACAGTGATTTGGGATTTGAGTATTAGGAACAACTGGGCAGATAGTAATATCAATAACCATCAGAATTCTCAGAAGGAAGCATCAATATTCTGTTTCCTTCAAGATGGGGGTATATATCATACCATCCCAAGTTCTGAGTAGCATGTGATGTTTTGAGCTGCACAGTAACAAAAAGCTGTCATTAAACAACTATATTGCCAGCATTCCTAGTCATTTAAACTGGATGGTTTTGTTTGAAATGCTTATTGGAAAAAACACAGGTTACTTATCTGCAATAAAAATTTAAGACCTCAATTCATTGCAATTTTAATACTGCTTTACTGCCTGAGTCCTTCTCTTCCAAAACCCAAGCCAACAACTAACACTATGTCATTAATGATTGTTAACCATAAATGTGTTTTCACTGCCTTAGGCAAAACACATAATAAAAAGTAAAGAAAAATGGAAAAATCTGGTTTTGAGAGAATAATAGCACAAAATCTAAGGTAAATTACAGAATAGAATAAACAGCCTGAGAATATGTATTTTGAAATATCTATCATATATAATGTTTAAAACCCCTTAGTCAAAATAAGTTGCTTTACATTTAATGGATTTTTATTTAAACTATTAGGATTTTAAAATGACTAATGAAAATTCCTCCACCTGGTAAGTCTTAATGCAGGTATGTCAAAACTAATATCAGACCCTATTTAATACAGACATTAAAAAATTTGCTCTGCCTCATATCAAATTTCATTCTTCCTTCTTTCCCCTTCAAATATTCTGATTACTGACCGGAGTGCTCAAGAGATAAAAATAAATTACGGGCAACTTAAATATGCAAGTCCATAACCAAAACAAAACAACATCAATTTAGCATTCAATCTGAGCTGAGCACCTGAAACTCGAGGAGGCATTCAACATAGTTTTTTAATGTAGGCCATGATCCAAAGTGGCTCATTTATGATCAGAGAGCAAGCACTAGCTTCCCCAGTTCCATTCTTGTTTATCTCAGTGCAATGTAGTTTCCTGACCCTCAAGAGTGGCTTTTAGGGATGCTTGAAACTGAGAAAGATCCAGAGTGCATGTGATGCCACACACAGTATCTTGGATCCTAAACTATGAACATTTTGCAGTCTGCGGAGAAACCAACTTTAAAATTTATATGCATCTATGTATTTTGAAACCTTATACTTGTAGGCATATTAAATCTTAAAGTAAGTGTCCTCACTAGTTACAAAATTGTAACATGATGCATGCAAAAATATTAAGTAACTGATATAATTGCTACTTTTCTTACAAAACCAATGTAATTGTTTTCAGCTAAGATTATATTAAATATTTTATGTATTCTTTCATTGGATATAATGTAATAGTAAAACCAATTAACACTTAACTCACCTTATAATATAATTGGGTGACATATGCTTTAAAGAACAAAAGGTTGTCTTTTTCTGTGCACTATTAATTGTACTACAGATGTAGATGTAATGACTTAGTTCAAATAAAATCTAGTTCTAAAAAGACACAGCTTAGAGGAAGTCCTTACAGTGTCCTCTACATAGCTGCACCAGTTAACTGTATCTCAAGTGGTTAATACATATTTGCATATACAAAAAAATCATCTAAATATTATTTTAATTTTATTAATTTTTTAATTAAAATGTGTAAATTATAAACAAGAAATTATTAAAACATGTTAGAATTTATCCACTTATTGTGGATGTTTAATCTTGAAACCTTTCAAGTTCAAAGGGACCACTTTAATAGGATATTTATTGTTCCAGGGAAAACAGTTTTAAGAATTTTAATTTATAGCTCAAGGATGGTATAAGTTTTACAAAGATGTACAGCATTCTACAATTCAAAGCTAAGCCTACTACTTGCTCCTCCTAGTGGTAGTTAGTATGATGAACTGGAGCTTTTGTTCTGAATGATAGAAAATACTTCTTTTGAGACACCAAAAGATTTGCTATGTGTTCCATACTGTACTGAATTTTCCAATGTCTACTGGAAAAATTAAAAGACTGAATTACCATTTATTTCAAACTGTTTTTGCTACTGTATATTTAAGTTCCTGTTTGATGAAACAGCCTGTTTAAGGACAATTTAACATCATAATCTCATTCAATCACATTCTTTTTAAAATGAGAAACTAACACTGAATATGCCATTTATGCAACAGTACTCCTTTAATTTAAAAAAAATACCCAATATATGCTTTAAAAGATAACAGAGCAATTAATTATAGTGTAAATGTATATTTTAAAAAGTATTATTTCTTATTAAAATATTCATATGACTTTTACTTTGCTCAGAGCCCCAGCATTTAAAACAATGCATGGAATCACAAATCAATTTTGTATTTTGTTCAAAATGGCTCAGTTGAGAATATCATGAGTTTTAATATGCAGTATCATGAAAATTCCATATTACCTTTATTCTAGAATACAAAAATGAAGTAACAGTAAGAAATTATAAAATGTTAGTTATGATCTACCAAAAATATTTAAATATTACTTATAGTATCTTATTCATCATATGTACAGCTTTTCTATTAAGACTGATTTATTTCTAGGAAATGCTACTAGTGGGCAGAGGGAGTGGGTCTGTATGTGCAAGTACATAGTTGAAATCCCAAATGAATTACAGCAGTTTTTAGAAGCTAAAGGGATATTTAAGGTGATTTTTTTGAATATAATATAATCATGTAAAGAAAATAATATCAAGCTCTATTATAAGTTTTTAAGCACATTTAAAAGGGTCAAAACCAGTTATGAATCAAAATGTTCAGTATTTGTTAATTCTGAAGGATATTTAAGTGAGTTATCTGCATCCTGAAAATTAATTTTAAAAAGTGCATCTTCTCACTGACTTTCTGGACACAGGAGGGGGCAATGAAAACAAGCCAAGCAACATACTGTGACTAACAGAGTTCTGGTATAATCAATCATTTACGACTGTTCCTCTATCAATGTATAACAATTTCCCAAGAGACACTGAGACTAGATACTGTGAATCATACTAGGTAATGCATTCATATTAGCTTTAATTAGTTCTCATAATCCTGCCATTGGGTACCAAGTTCTTTATATTTGATCTTTAACAAGAACCCTTCGTTTGCACTATGTTGAAACTTGGTTTGATTCAAGCCATTAATCATCTTGCTCCAAGCAAACCTATTTTAAAATATATACCCCAATAAGTAAGTATATGGGATTGTAGCAACCCTGTGCATTAAAAAAAAGTAATAGCTGTACTCAAGGCAGAAGGGATTCTTGAGGATAGAAAGTTTTAAAATCACGGAACATAATCTTGTTTTGTATCAGTACCATATATTAATCTCTTATAGTTTTTAAAATAAATTGCACAAATCAAAAACTCAAGAACAGCAAACTGGGCATGTATTCGGTATAGATTTGAAGAATGTGAGTTCAAAACATGCATGGCTTAGAACTAATCAAGAGGCTTTGGGAGCTAATTTATCAACTGTAAAAAGGGAATAAATAACCAAGATGGTTTGAATGCCAAACCAATAAATAAGAAATAATTTTGAAAATTTAACAGTAGTGCATAAGTTACTAACATCATTTCCTCTTTCTGTTAAAAAAAACCCTCTTATTTTTGATATGCTCCTTATAAAAAGAGCTTTGAAAGCAACTTTTGAAAACGTATTCACTTAAATCTCCTTTGATTTTTACAGAGCTCGCCAGTCATTAGCCATCTCCCTATAAAAGACGCAAGATGAATTCCATGAAATAGAAGTGGATCCCAAACAAAGAAAGCACTTCCTTCAATCACTCATATCCATTATTGGATACTTACAACATGCTTCAGTGGAGAAGGCGGCATTGCTGCTTTGCCAAGATGACCTGGAATACCAAACGGTCTCTCTTTCGCACACACTTCATTGGTCTACTCTCTCTTGTGTTCCTTTTTGCTATATTTCTGTTTTTTAATCACCATGATTGGCTGCCTGGGAGAGTTGGATACAAAGAAAACCCTGTGGCATATACTACACGGGGATTTAGATCAACAAAAAGTGAAACAAACCACAGCTCCTTAAGGACCATTTGGAAAGATGCAGTTCCTCAAACCCTGAGGCCACAGATGATTATTAATTCCAATGATACGGGAATGTCACCTCAGGGAGTTACTGGTTTAGAGAACACACTCAGTGCCAATGGGAGTATATACAATGCAAAGGGAATTGGGCATCCAGCTTCGTATCATTTTAAATACATCATCAATGAGCCTGAAAAATGTCAGGAATCAAGTCCATTCCTAATACTTCTTATAGCTGCAGAACCAGGCCAGGTGGAACCTCGGCAAGCTATCAGGCAAACCTGGGGAAATGAAAGCCTGGCACCTGGGATTCAAATAGTTCGGATTTTTTTGCTAGGTTTAAGTATTAAATTAAATGGATACCTTCAGCAAGCCATCCTAGAAGAAAGCAGGCAATACCATGATATCATCCAACAAGAATACTTGGATACTTATTACAACTTAACAATTAAAACACTCATGGGGATGAATTGGGTGGCCACCTACTGCCCAAATGTTCCATATGTTATGAAAACTGACAGCGACATGTTTGTAAATACAGAGTATTTAATACACAAGCTTTTGAAGCCAGAGCTGCCTCCCCGGCAAAAATACTTTACTGGCTATCTAATGAGGGGGTATGCACCTAATCGGAACAAAGACAGTAAGTGGTATATGCCACCTGATCTGTATCCAAGCGAACGCTACCCTGTATTCTGCTCTGGGACTGGCTATGTGTTTTCTGGAGATTTAGCGGAAAAAATTTTTAAGGTTTCACTGAGTATCAAACGGTTGCATTTAGAAGATGTATATGTAGGCATCTGTCTTGCCAAACTGAGAATTGACCCAGTGCCCCCACCCAATGAGTTTGTCTTCAATCACTGGCGGGTTTCTTATTCCAGCTGTAAATATAGTCATCTAATTACCTCCCATCAGTTCCAGCCTAGTGAATTGATCAAATACTGGAACCACTTGCAACAGAATAAGCACAATGCCTGTGCCAACACAGCAAAAGAAAAAGCAGGAAAATACCGTCACCGTAAACTGCACTAGAAAGGACTTTTCTAAAAATACTGCAAAGTGTAAAAGAAAAATCCAGTTGAAAGCATGTACAGTGGGGGGGGGGAGTGATGTGCTCAAGAGGGAGATATTTAAGATAAAGCACTTAATGTGTGAAAATTATTTTTTTAATTTTAAAAAAATTATCTAATTCTTTAAAATATTACAAAGGAATATTAACCAAAAGGTTTTCAATGGCAGGAAAAAGAGAAAAGGCAGTATCAAGATATTTGTGTTAATGTGCAATAATAAGCATGCACAGCTTGGTGGTACAATTGCTATTTTATGTGCCAATAAAATTCACTACGCAAATATTCTATACTAATTTTTACAAGATAAAAAAACAATGAAAGAGTGAAAAACATAGCTGAAAAAATACAAATCAATTTCCTCCCACTGACTGAAATTTCAGCTGAGTATACATAATTTTCAAATATGATTTTATGTGGCACCAATGCTATCAGAGGTTTTAAAGAACTCCCTTACTCCAATAGAGATAGTATTGTGGAATAAGAACACTGGCAACTATGTAAAATATAAAATCTCATACAGATCACAGCTTGCCTCATTAAAATATTCTTAATGAACTGTTTTCTTGTAAAACAAGTCCTTTCAATAATGAAAACACTTCAAGATACACCATTATTTCTTTACAATTTTTATCAAAATAGAAAGGAACTACTTTTAGGGACTACAGTGAGAATATATTAAATTCAAAAGCTGTATTTATATGTTTCATTTGGAAATTATGTTAACAATCTGCATGTTAAAAAATATTTAGGTATGTCTCAGGTTTCCTGTGATGCCATCTATTTTTTTTTCAGTTTATCTAACAGCACCCACCCAAGAAGAATTACCCTAGTAATTAAAGTATACAAAATATATTATCCTATATCCCACAACTAAAAATGTTTTCCATAATGACACTCAAACTGAACAGAAAATGGTTTGTAAAACTATCAATTAAATCCTGACATTTGGTGAATAAGCAGGTTTTAAAATTTATCAATTACACATGGAGATTCTATTAAGGTTCTTTAAGATAACTTTTCTGCTGCTTCAAATTGGCAAAATTCATTAATATAAATAATAAATTGTTTATAACTACACTTCAATCTTAGAAGATATTTTTCAAACTTCAAAGATTTGACTCAAACAAAAGAAGTGCCATCATCAGGAAACTCAACTCAGTCCTTCTGAATGCTCATGGAAAGCAGATAGCATATTTGCACAATAGGTGAGGGTTTCTCTTAATACAAAAATCTAGGCTACTACCAACATGAATAGTTTCTAACTTCTGTCTTTCAATCTGGAATGTCAGATGTTTTATTGTATCAAAATAATCTTGTGTTGGGCAGGAGTTGACTAAATGCTTCTGTTCAGCTATTCTCAAATTGCAGTTCCTATAGTTCCTTTCCATTGGCAATGGTGGCCAGAGTTAATAGTAATAGAGGTCAAAAACAACCAGAGGGCCATCTACATCATTCTTGACTTTGAAATGTATTTAACAAAGTAGCAGATAAATGAAAACTGGAAAATAGAAAAAGTCGTATTTATCCCATCCAATGCCTTTCTGAAGAACTGATATTATACCCATCCTATTTCTAATGTGGAATTGCAAAATTCCACTGGCTGTTTTTGCCTGTGATAAATCTAATTAATTATGTATGCAGTATTCTTATTACCTACAAGCATTAAAAACTACTTCATACCCAACTTGGGAGAAATTGCTTCATTGGTTTACTAAGTACTTGTGCTGGATGAAATATGAGCTCATTAAAAAGAAATCAAACCATAGAAAGTTGGGGAAAAAGTATGGAACATTCATTGTTCCTATGTAGTGGATTAACATGCGAATGCATCATAGTACCATTTTGTTTGTCCCCATCTTCCATTAAATAAAGTACTGTCAGATGATAGTCCTTCATAATGGGTTAAGTTTCTCACTCATAATAAAAAAAAATATTACTAGAAAACCAGGAAAAGCAGTTTCCGTTAAATCATACAACAAAATCTGTCTGAAATCAGATTTGTGGTCATAGATACCGCTTCACTGAAATCTGATTTTTATATTTCTTAACTAAGCCACATTTGTAAGCATTAAAAAACCCCAAAATGTTCAGAATTAAAACGTTGTAAATAATAATGGGCAATTATAAGCCAATTTACTGATAGTAATAGCAAAAAATATTTAGTTTGATGGACTCCTTCTGACAACAAAAACTGTTAGGAATATAGTTCCAATAATGTTCTGTCTTAATCTTAAAGAACAATCCTAAATGTGAAACAATGCAGCAACAAACTTTTAAAATATGAAGAAAACCAACTGTAGTTTATTTACAACCAGCAGAAAAAAATGAAAAAAGAAATCATTGTATTTCTGGCTTACTGGGAATTGCTTCTCTTTATTCTCAATGGATTGGAGCCGGAGAACGTCACATTGATTGCACAAGTTCCAAAGTGGCTTCCTCTCATCCCCAAATCACGCCACTGAATAAGGCTTAGAAGTGCTGCATTTCAATTGAATAATTTCAGATTTGGTAACTGTTTGTTATCAGGTCTGATGATAAGGATGGGTGTGATTAATTTCCTAAAGGCATTCCATTTCAAATTTGAACCACTCTCCTGCATTTTTTTAAAGGGAGGCACCAACTTTCCTTTTTTTAGGACAGCCTCATGCCAAATTCAGTTGATTAGGAAGCTGAACTGCGATCCTGGCTCTCAAAGGTGAGCTTTTTGGACGTTGAAAAATATAACTAAAATAATAAAAGAGGCAGTAATTATCTACATTTGTGTGCTATAAATAAGAGTTCATTTCCTAAAATCATTTAATAAATTAACCCAGTTACTGGAAAAAGGTCAAGCCCAACTCTTGGTGATCTATTGACGTCTATCATTTCACAAAGCAGGATAGCTGAATTATCTTAACTATAAATAGAAATACTGTCCTAATGCTTCAAAGAACACAAGTGTCCTGATAATACATGTAGGGGTGACCAAAGATTTTGAAAGGGCCTCTTGACCAACTGTGTTAAACATAAGCAAAGCACTACTCCTCAAAGCTACCGTGCATTTTGAAAATAGTGTTGGCCTCTGAAGAATGTCCACAATATTCTGGGGTTGCTGTGCCTAAGGAGGTATTATACTTTCCTGACAGTCCCAATAAAAGAGCTGTATGTGCACACATAGGCAGAAAATTAGATACAGTCTTGAAATGAGCAATGTAAACCTTAAAAGAATGATGGTGCTCTGATGCATTGAGGAAGGGTGCTTCACTCATTATCAACATACTCTGCAAACCACTTCTTCTGCATAAGCCTATCCAGCCAGCCAGGCAGCCACATAGTTTATATGTAGCAACCATGAGTCAAGGCTGCTTTTTGTCTGTATTTCAGTTTAGTTTAGTTTACTGTCATTGCACCTCATACAACGAAATCAAACACAATCTTCAGTGCACATCATGACCATGACCATGAGAATAAACACAAACACACATCCTTCACCCTCACCCACACATTGAAACAAAAACCCCCGACACCGCACCAACACTGC
>AZIM01006296.1:54992-65620 GCA_000516915.1 Ophiophagus hannah | reverse complement strand
GGGCCAGTCAGAGATGGTATTTGCCAGTTTTCCAAACTACTCAGAATTTCCGTTACCGGTTTTCCAGAACTGGTCAGAACCTGCTGAATACCATTTCTGTCTTAGTATGTCCTTCATCAAGAGCAGGGGGTAGGTGTTTTCCACTCACACTGTGTTAATTCCTCTAAAATCTACGTAGAGCCTTATTGACCCATCTTTTTTTTATTTGGAGAGTAGTAGCACAGTGGCCACCCTAGATTTGGCTGGTTGAATGAATCCCCTTGCTAGGTTGGTGTCGATGTATTTCCTTAGCTCGTCCATTTCCCTGGGGGTCATGGAATACATCTTTGGTTTTGGCAGCTTGACTCCTGGTGTGAATTCTATCACGCAGTCGGGGGGTCGGGGGGGGGTGTAGGGTTTTGCTTTCCTGCTTGCTGAAATCTTCAGCCAGGTCCTGGTATTCTTTGCAGACTTAGGGACACCCTGGTGGCGAGTCAGTGATGGCAGCAACTTTCTCACAGGTTCCAGGGTTGTGTGGCGGTCTCAGTGGTTGGGCTTTGTCACTAGGATGGGGTGGCGACAGTCCCATGCCTATCTTTAATTTCCTATAGCCATCCTCCCATGTGATGGCAGGACCTCATTTATCCAGCCAGGCTAGGCCCAGGATGACCGACTCTTGTCATTTTTTAAAATATTTTTTTTATTTTTTCTTATTTACAAACATACCATTGTGTGAACAGTGTGGTACCGGTGTGTCATTTGAAAACAAATATGTCCATATTGTTCATATTCAATACAGTTGACAATCTTATAATTTTTCATATTAATACACATATATCCTTTTCACTGTTTCAGTATCTTATTTTTATGTCAATCCACATATTCTAAATATCCCTCTTTTTCTATAGGTAAAATATTATTAATTGTATTTGTAGTGTTTAACAGATTTTTGTGATTCCAATAATAATTCACCAATTTATATTGANNNNTAATCTTCCATTATTTATCCCCTTTCTAATTTTTAATTTTGCCACTATTATATTTTTTAAAAAACCGCCTTTCTAATCACATTTTACAACTTATTTAATATAGATAAAATAACCATCATATTTACGTTTGACAAGTTATATAATCCTAATAATAATACAATTTTCGTCAAGTTGTAATCTTTCATTATTCTCTTCAATGTTTTAATCTGTTATTTTTATATCTATCAAATTCTATATTTTCCTTTTTCTACAAATATAATGTTAATATTCATATTTATTACGTTCATCAATCCTGTATAGTTAATAATACACATATTTATGTTAAATTATGTTCTTATTTGATTTTTCAATGTTATATTCAGAGTTACCCTCATTGAAATTCTGTAGTCTTTTGTTATTAATTCATCTTATAATGTAAAAGTATCTATTCCATTAATCCCCCTTTCTCTAACTTCTAGCCCCATTTTATTATTCATCGTCTCTCTTTTGCCTTAAAACTATAATTATTCATTATTCATGTCTCCCATATTCCTCTCTTGGATCTTTAGGTCTATCTGTTACCACTTCTTGGCCCATCCTCTTAAACATTTCTCCCTTCTCTACCCATTTCCATTGCCTCATTTTCAAGTTGTCTATTCTTACCCCTATCTCTTTCCCCCCCAAAAAACATCCTGCAATTCCAATTCCTGTTTAACTTCCCGCAAAATAATCTCCCCTTGATTTATATCATCAATCATTGTCATTTCTCTTTTTTTCTCCTTGTTTGTTTGTTGCTTTGTCTTTTCTGTTTCTTCAGCTGCTCTTTCGGTTAACTAAGCTGCTCTTTCGGTTAACTACTTCCTGGACGCCCTGTTTTTCTCTTTATCATTTGTGTCTTAGTTGCCAGCTCATCTATCCTCTGTATTTTGTTCAAAATTTCCTCACATCTCCTTCATATCCTAAATTTCCGAAACAATTTTTTCCCAAACTCTAATCATCTTTGTTTTTATTTTTATTTTTTTTGTCCAATAATCCAACTTCTCAAAGAAAGAATTCAATGTTCAATGCCCAGGAGTCTTTATATCCTCCAGTTAATCAGTTAGTTTTTCTGAATAATCCAAAAGTGGGACCTTTATAGAACCTTCTGCCAATTCAGTCTATATTGAAACTTTCAGGGGTCTTTTTAATAATAAAGTTTTTCTTATTCTCTCTTTAAAATCTCCAAAAGCCACACCTTTCCTGTATTTGGTGGAATATATTGTGCCTTCTTTTGACAGCAGGTGGTGTTCTTACATCAGTTTTCATTTTATCTTCCAAATTCTCCAAATTCTTCAAAATTTTAATATAAAATTCGCTGTTTATGTAAATGGATCCACCATTTTACAATGCTTATCCAAAGCCAACATCTGTCCAATTTAAAGTTCCAATCTCCTGTGTTTTTAGCAGATTTTCTATTTTCTTCCTTTCTCTTCCATTTTAAAATCTTAAAATTTTAAACGTTAAAATACAACATTAGGTCACTGCCATTTTAACAATAGTTTTGAGTCTCTCTTTTTCTGAATCTTCTTTTTTTGGAGGGGGGGTTACACTTTAAATGCAAAGGATTTTTCTTATACAGTCCCAGACACTGTTCACCAGCTCCTCTCCAGCTCTCTTCTTAGATTGAAGTTGTCTTCAGCTGTGTGGCAGACATCTTGGCTGCCTCTTCTTGCCATGGCACAGAGGGCTTAGAAAGACTTGGGCCTCTACAGGGGAATAAGCATTCTCCCCTGGAACCTCGCAGGCTGTCCCTCTTTGGCTTCACCACCCCTCCAGGGTGGCTTTGGCTTCTTACAGAGCCCACGATCAAGGAGAAGGCAGTGCAGGGATGGAGAGCTCTGTTCCCTTGCAACTGGTGTCGCCACGACATCACTTCTGGTCTGACTGATTGTCATTTTTGGCGCCATCACAAAGCGAATGAGTACCCAGTGATGGCCCATTTCCAGCCTCAGTGGTTCAGTGACTAAGGTGCCTGGGGCTCTGTCCCATTGACTTTCTCGAAGCGTATTGGGTGTGTCAAGGGCACTGTGCTTATTCCTAGGTTTTGGACAGTGGGCAGGCTGATTAGGCATCTGGTGCACCCGGTATCTATGATGGCTTATATGTCCACTTGGGCTCCTGTCCTGGGCCCCACTATTTGCGATCTTATGACGAAGTGGTGGATGGCCTCACTTACCATAGGGTCATCTTCACTGCCATTACTGCTGTCACTCACGGACACCGATGGGCCTTCTGGAGCTGGAGTATCCCCTTCTAGCAGGGAGAGGGGGAACCTCGATGGCATACTGGGCGAGTCTCCCCTTGTCCTCTGTCTTGCGTGGTGTCCTCTTTGGCTTAGGCCCTGCTGGGATCCAGACCTGGGGGATGTATGCTGGGGCCAGGCACTCTCATTCTCAGTTTCCTTGTTGGCCACACCTAAAGCATTTGATGGCCACAGTTGAGGCTGGTTTTCTGGCCAGTCTCACTGTTTTCCTGCCACTCTTCAGAATTTCCACACTAACTCCTTTGTGGGGCGGCCCTTTTGTTTGAAGTCTCTGATCTCAGCCTCTGCCTCTTGCACCTGGGCTGTGTCTTTGAACCGGGTTCTCAGCACCTGTAGAAATTCATTGGCATCACCGAGTTCAGGATCCCCCTCAACATGCAGTTGGGCCACTCATTCGACTGCTTCACCCTCCATGTTGTCTGTAATAGCTGAAACCATCTCTTGATTGGACTGGTACTGGTCTCCATAGTGATTGAGGTGGGACCAGATCCGGTTCTAGTGCCAAGTGGAACGAGGAGTACGCTAGCTTCCCAGGACGGCTAGTGGTGGTTGGGCCAGGAACATGACGGTCTGACCAGCTAAGGGATGCTGGCCTAGGCTGCTGATGCTCAGCTGGCCAAACCTCTCTGGCAGTCCTTCCAGGGTCTGACTTCTCGACGGTGGCTGGACTCTCCATTCTCCCCTGAGCTGTTCAGAGCATCCAGTAGTGGGAGGTGCTTCAGTCTCTCCTCTGATAGGCTGGGTTTAATTACAAGGACGCTCCTCCTCCACGGTACTCCTCCCTAGTGTCCCCCAGTTTTTGCTCAGCCTTCACAGGATTAGGCAGCTTTTTCTGTTGGTTGGCTGGCATAGCAAAAATACTCCCCAAAACACTCAGGTTTGACCCTTTTTTTCTTAAATTAGAACCCCTAATTGCCATCAGAGATCCATTGAATCCTCTGTTCCATCGTTGGAGTGTTGCAATCCCTTGCTAGCACCTTCAGCGCTTCGAGGGAGAAAGGAGGCTTTTGCCTCAAACGCCTTGCCTTACCATCACGCTGTTCCAAAATAACTTTCCATCTTAGAACGCTGCATCCAGCTGGTCGTTGTGGCTTTCAAGCAGTGCCAGGCTGAACAGCAACCTTGCCTTGTGTTCAGCCGATTCAACGGCCCGAGGCTTTTCCCCACGGAACACCACAGGGGGTATAGGCATTAGCGCTGATACCCTTCCCCGCTTTATTTATTCCCAGCCACCGAAAAGCCTTCTTGTTACCAGGCTCGGCTTTAAGCGGGCGCAGCTGCTGGATATTTGAATGCCAAAACTACAGCTGCCATTTTGATAGTGCGCAGTGCAAGTGCACCTTTTATTCAATTGTGAGAAAGTCTATACTATTTCCAACTGGGATTATCTTAAAAGACCAGAAGGCTTCAGCCCTGCTCTTTCATCAGAGGTATTATTAGTTGGCTGACTCTCACAGTGTTTCTCCAGCAGCTTCACAGCGAGCACCAAGGCCTAAGTCCACCTGTGCACAGCAGCTGTCGCAGGCCTCTTGCTAATCTACAAGAAAACTCTTGACCTGATTAGGTGTTCCCTAAATTTTCACATTTGGTCTAATTTGGCTCCATTTCCATTGAAGTGGTAATATATGCTAATATTGTGTGTGTGTGTGTGTGTGTGTGTGTGTAAGTAAATGCAATGCAATGCAATGCAATGCAATACATTGTGTGTGTGTGTGTATGTGATGTGTATATGTATATGTATATATTAAAAATTAATTATTAAATCATTGAAATTAGTAGGGATTATCAGTATAGGGGTTCCCTGTCCAATCGTGGAACAGGTCCCTGGGCATGCCAACTGCCCCAGGCTGCTATCTCATTACTATAACAAAGATTAGATCTTCAGTAGACAATGGCAGGAGGCAGTAGTTCCAGGGCCCCATCCTCAAGAGCCACAACCAGGGCTCATGAAAAATCTAAACACTCTAAAGGACCTTCCAAAGCATCTGAAAAGGATGCCCAAAGATGTCATCAGTCCATTGAGCGACACATGAAGAGATGTATGCAAGAGACTGAGAAGACCACTCCAGCCCCACCTACTCTGCTACCAGCTGCAGCCCCAAACCCTCCGTCCCTCCCCCTGGATCTGTCCTCACAGTCCAGGCGGGGATCCATCTTGCAACCTCATTCCAAGAACTTGGCCATAATGTCCACAACACGACGGGCACCTGAGGCCACATTCACTCCTACAGCGGCCAGACTTCGGCAGGAGGATATCTTACCAGATGAAGTCCCTGCCAAGATGAAGGCTTGGATGGAGATGGTGATCTGTCAAGGCATCACAGCAGGAGTCCAACAATCTGTGGCCGTCAGACAAAGATCCAGAGTTTCAGATTGTGACTCACAATCTCTGCGATCAGTAAGCAGGATGGATCAACATTAATGCAGGTACCTTCCCATGGGGAGTTTTCCATACACCCAGACGTTCCTCTCCAGGGACTTCAGGAGGAGAGTGAACAGGATGACCAGTTCCTCCAGGTCGAGTCAGGGTCAGCCCATGGGACTGACCTGGCTCTATCAGAGGTGAACCCTCTAAAACGGGGAATGTCGGATGATGAGGGTCTGATTCCCAACCAACTGATATTCACGGGCCTGTTTCGTCCCCAATTATTTAAGTCGCTATTATTCAAGGCCAAGAATACCGCCAGACTTAACAAACCAACCCCAGCTTCACAACAAGTGAGCTCACAGGAGGAGTCAGAAGACTTAATCTTCTCTCAACCTGTCACCAAAGCGGATGTCATTCCAGTACCTCATATGTTTTCAGACCTAGTTCAAAAGCAGTGGGCTTCCGCAGCTACTTATCCTGCTCCCACGGGATATGATAGGAAATTTTATAATCTGGCCCCTGACTTTGCTAACACTCAATACCCCTGAGGTCGATGATCCCATAGTGGCCTTGGCATCCTCCTCTAGTATCCCAGGTGAAGCAGAAGAGGCACTCAAGCCAGAAGAGAAAAGGGCCGAACTAGTGCTTCGCAGAGCTCACCAAGCTGACGTGTGGGCCATAACAGCGGCTACGGCCACATCCTTTTTTACTAGATTTTCCTTAAGATGGCTTCGCCATCTAAGGGACATCATCCCCCACTCCAACATTTGAGTGCATCAGGACATTGCCAAGCTAATAGCTGCAGCAGAATTTTCTGCGGATGCGACATTTAATGCTGTTAAATTTTCTTCCAGAGCCATTGCCTCTCAGGTATCTGCTCATAGTTTGCTTTGGCTCAGGCATTGGCAAGCTGACACCAAACACAAGTGGAAGCTTGCCTCTGTGCCCATCTCAGGCGATAAACTGTTTGGCACTGTCCTTGATCCATTCTTAATAGAATCTAGGAACAAGAAAAAATTCCTGCCTTCTCTTTTTCGGAAATCGGACAGTGGAAGCCCGCAGTTCTTTCGGAGGAACTCCTTTTGCCCCTTCTACCAGAACTCCTACTCTAATAGATCCCAAAGGACCCTGGGATATAGACAAGGGCATCAATCTGAAAGGTCCGACTTTGGGGACAGGATTAGAAGGGGAGGACAAGGCAAGAGACCTTTCCGTGGGACTGGAAACAGGTCTTTCCGGTGTCCCAAATAGAGAATTTCAGGAAATACCTATCGTCGGTCGACTAAAATTCTTTGCCAATCAATGGGATTCCTCTACTTCCGACTCTTGGGTCAGGGACACAGTCAGATTTGGTTTGGCTCTGGAATTCCAATCTGCCCACTCCCAAACTTCTTTATGAAATCACCTCTCTCTAGAGACCCTGCCAAAAGATCTCTTATGCAAACTGCTATACAACATCTACTGGAGATCATTCAACTGGACCATTCAACTGGTGGCCCCGAATCAGCGAGGACAGGAGTTTTACTCGCACCTTTTCATGGTTCCAAAGAGTTTGGGGGGATGGAGGGCAATTTTAGATCTAAAACGCCTCAACCGCTCTCTGGTGTACAGGAAATTTAAAATGACCACATTACAATCTATCCTACTTGGCATCAGGAAGAGCGACGTTTTAACATCTATACACCTGACAGAGGCATACTTGCACATTCCTATTCGGCCTTCCCACAGTAAATTTCTTAGATTTTGCTATAATAATATGCATTTCGAGTATGTTGCTCTTCCTTTTGGGATAGCATCAGCTCCCAGAACTTTCACTAAGGTCCTGGCAGCTCTGGCTGGACATCTCAGGGGTATACCCATCCGTTTACAGTGCTACCTAGATGACATTCTAATCTTGTCATCATCAGTTAGTCAGGCTGAACTAGACACCCAGTTTACTATACAGTCTCTTCAACATCATGGGTTTTCTATAAACTATTCACTTAACTCCATCGACTCACCTAATTCATCTAGGAGCCATTATAGATACCATGGAAAGGAAAGTCTTCCTTTCTCCAGACAGACAAGAGAGCATCAGACAGCTAGTTCAGGAGATCAGGACCCTTAAATGGGTACCCCTGATTTGGTTATCTAAACTATTGGGGAAACTGATCTCCTGTATTTCTATTGTTCCCTGGGCCTGGCTGCACACCAGAACCGTACAATGGTATCTGTTGCCCTTCCAAAGGTCAGGAAGAGACACTTCCAACTCACGAGTACTAGTACCACCAAAGGTCCTCAGATCTCTTTGCTGGTGGACCGCACCTGTCATCAACAGGGGTTGCCTATTCAAGGAACCCAACAGATCTGTCATCATGACAGATGCGAGCCTGTTTGGATGTGGAGTGCACTACCAACACCACACGGCACAAGGACATTGGTCTGTCCTCGAACAATCATACAGCATAAACCTATTGGAACTCAGAGCTGTCCATCTGGCTCTTCACAGCCTCCTTCCGCTTATTCGGTCCAAACATGTCCTGATTCCAACAGACAACATTACAACCAGGGCTCATATAAACAAATGGGGGTACCCACTCGGGTCATCTGATGAGGGAGGCAGAGAAGTTGTGCCTTTGGGCAGAGAGGAATTTGCTGTCCATCAGGGCAGAGCATATCTCCGGTCTGTCCAACATCCAGGCAGACTGGCTGAGCAGGGCCACAGTCAATCATTCGGAATGGCAGTTACATCTGTCACTGTTCCAAGAAGCAGCCCTGAGATTCGGACAACCGGTGATCGACTTATTCACCTCACCTCTCAACGCCCAACTCCCGAGATTCATATTGAGGTACCCAACTCAGGGAGCAGAGAATATCAATGCCCTTCGATGCCACTGGCCACCAGGCCTACTGTACACATTTCCCCCTCTTCCAGTGATCCCCAAAGTGATCCAAAAGCTTCTGGAGGAGAAAGTGGAGCTGTTGCTAATAGCACCATACTGGCCCAGAAGGCCGTGGTTTGCAGACCTTCAGGATCTGTCATTAGCGGAACCATGGAGAATTCCACCGGACAGAGTCGCTCTATCTCAGAGTCCAGTTCAACACCCGGATCCTCAATGGCTCCACCTTGCCATATGGAGATTAAGCGGCAACATCTGAAGGGTGAAAAAATTTCCAACAGGGTCATTTCCACCATCCAGGCGGCCAGACGCCCATTGACAAATTGCATTTACAGTGCCACTTGGACCATATTTTGTAAATGTTGCACTAAATTCAATATTGACCCCACTTCTCCATCAGTGGCACAGATACTGGAGTTCTTTCAGGATGGTCTGGACAGGGGTCTTTCGCCCAACACATTGTGAAGGCAGGTGGCAGCATTAGCTTTGGTCATTTCCTGGGGTGATCTGCACTCCATTTCACATCATCCTTCCATTCGTAGTTTCATTCATGGAGCCACAAATATATGGCCCCCCGGTGATTCACCACTACCTAACCTGGGACCTTGACAAGGTCCTCTCTGCTATCACGAAGGGACCCTTTGAGTCACTGAAGACGACGAGCCTCCATTTTCTAACATACAAGGTAGTGTTTTTGGTAGCTATTATGTTAGCAAGACAAATCTCCGAACTAGCTGCATTGTCAGTACGAAAAGACCTATGTATATTTCACCATGACAGAGTGGTCCTCTGTCCAGATCCAAAATTAATTCCACTTTCCACAGGGTGCAGGAGTTGGTGCTCCCAAACTTTTGCCCGAGACCAACTCATAGACTCAAATACCAATGGCATCGGCTTGACGTGAGACGTGCCCTACGCACTTACTTAGATTGTACAGCTGGATTTAGGAAAATGGAAGCTCTTTTTGTTTCATTTCAACCTACCACCCAAGGGTGCAAAGTTTCATCTTCAACAATTGGCAGATGGTTGAGAGCCACGATTGCCAAGGCGTATGAGGCTCAGTCATTTCCAGTACCTAGAGGCATAACTGCACATTCCACACA
This sequence comes from Ophiophagus hannah, assembly GCA_000516915.1. Classification (NCBI taxonomy): domain Eukaryota; kingdom Metazoa; phylum Chordata; class Lepidosauria; order Squamata; family Elapidae; genus Ophiophagus; species Ophiophagus hannah. The sequence continues at coordinate 56,021 of AZIM01006296.1, read as the reverse complement.
AAGTGCAGCAACGTCGGCAGCATGGGCCACGCCAGCGCCAATAGAAGAAATTTGTAGGGCAGCAACTTGGGCCTCTCCATCGCCCTTCATCAGGCACTATAAAATTGATGTGTTTGCCTCTCTGGAGGCCTCATTTGGTAGGAGAGTGTTACAACAAGTCCACAGGGACCAAGAGGGAACATAGATCCAGATGGTTTCCTTCCCATAGGACAGGCCAAGCTTTGGTNTTACCTGATATGCCTGTTCTCTGTGAGCTGTGAAGAGCATCCAGCCCCACCCAAGTTCCATCTGGTGGGGTTACTATTCTGGCCAAGTCTTAGATAGGGTGAAGGACGGAAATGTGTCAACACTTCGACTTTGCCAAAACTGGGGGATGCTAGGGAGGAGTACCATGGAGGAGGAGGAGCATCCTTGTAATTAAGCCCAGCTTATCTGAGGAGAGACTGAAGCACCTCCCACTGGAGAATGGACGTATCAGGTAAGTACCAACACCCTTTCCCTGGACTCGCTGTGGTCCAGAGGCCTCATAGCCCTCCACTCGAAGACGGTGTGCTCTGCCCGAGCCAAAGCGATCAGGGGTTCCTGAAACATTGGATGGCTGGTTAGGTCCTCCTCAGCCCGGTATACTGTAATTCCTGGGTCATTGGCCACTTCAGTGGCTTCTGGTGCGCCGGGATTCCGATGCTGTCACCAAGCCGTCTCCCCACCGGTGGAGCTCCTGAGCCAATGGCCAGGACACATGCTCTTTGGACAAAGTGGCCAGCTGGCGTTTGACCTCCGCCACTCCTGCCTCTGCCCGCTCAACCCCAAGGGGAACTCAAAGCTCTCAGAACTGTCTCCGCAGGCTCACCCAGTTCCTGTGGCTCCATTGGATTTCTCCTGTATCTTCCTCTCCATTTTCCCTGAGTCTTCCTGCTACCCGGTCTCCCAGGTAAGCGGCCAGAGCTCAGGTTCCTGGACAGCAGCCCCGCTGTACAGGTATAGGATGCATGGTATTTGGCTCAATAATAGTAACTGTGAGAAGGATCT
>AZIM01006296.1:16469-37940 GCA_000516915.1 Ophiophagus hannah | reverse complement strand
TTAATGTTCTTAAATCCAGCTTTAAATTATATCTATTTATTTCCACTGTATTTTGATACAATTTGTTTGGGTATTTTGTTCCAGCTTCTTCCTATTCCGGTTTGAAGCGCCACTCAGCTGTAAAAAATGTTTTCACTTTTTTCCTTCTATTTCTAATTCTGCCTCTTTCTTTCTTTCAAAGAAAATTCTTTAAACATCAATCCTGTTGCGCCAAATTATCCCGGTTCTTAGGTTGTCCACTTCTTTCTTCCCTCCTGCACAATGCTTAGTCTGGCTAGGTCCTCCTCTTCAGGGCCATTTTGGACCACCGCTCGGTCGTCTTCGGGGGGAAAAATTGACAAGCCCAGGGAGAAGAGATGCAGCTCTCCTCAACCTGGTTTGCAGTTTCCCCTTACTCTGCCGCCCCTCCGAGGCAGCTTCAGCCCCTAATCCAACGGATCGAGGCTCTCCGATGAGATAGCACAAACCGAGGCCATGTACAATCGTGGTCCCCGGTCCGTCAATGAGGGCGGAACTGGAAGTCCCCGAGGCCAGGACCAATCTTAACCCTCCCGAAGACAACCCTGTTTTGGTATGTCCCATCCTGACCCGTCGCAGCCTTACAAGGGAAAATGGGCATTGTTTACCTGAATGTCACTTTTCCTTTGTAGGCAAGACAGGTCAGCCCCACCCTGGGGGACTGTTCCTTCAGTGGACCCGAGGGGTGTGTGTCCAGATAATGTTCTTGTTTTTGTTTCCTTTTCTCAGAGACAATCTGGTCTGTCGCACTGACTTCGCAGAAACTGGGAGGGGCTACCCAGAGTGGACGGAGCTAGGCTAATAAGCCTTTTGCACAGACTCAGTCCTAAGCAGCTAAAAGAGAGTATCACCTATCCTATCCATCCTGACCTGTCTTGCCTACAAGGAAAAGTGGCGTTCAGGTAAACAATGCCCATTCCCCTCAACTCTACTGAACATCTAATTCCTACAGTATTGTCTTACATTTATTACTCTGTTGTTTTGTATGTACGCTGAGAGCTTATGCATTAGAGACAACTTCCTTGTGTGTCTAATCACACTTGGCCAAATAAAGCTATTCCCTATTCCTTATTCTGTATTCTATTCTGTTGTGTTCTGTTCTGTTCCATTCCATTCCATTCCATTCCATTCCATTCTATTCATAAAAATAAAAATCACAATCAAGATAAAATTATAGTTAAATGAGAGGGAGGGAGAGAATAAGATCTACAGGGGGGGTGAGGGTGGCAAGAGGTGGCATTGCATCCAGTTAGGACTCCAAGCTTTAAGTATTTTGCAAAATATTTGTCCAAATAGCTATCAGGTGTCAACACTGACTCAAATGCAAATCCTGCCAAATATTAGCATATAGCTTGCCAATAGTAATAAAGAAGCTAGTGCAGTTGGCGAGGTCTAATTAATTTTGTACATTGGCACAACAGTTGTGTATCTCCAGTCAGTAGGAAAATATGCTGGGTTGTTAATATAGGTGAAAAGGGCAGCTATCACTGCAGCCCACCATCAGTATTTGTTCGCCTGTAATAATACTGGGACAGGGAGATAAAATCTCCTTTTGGGGCTTTTCCAGGTTTTAGTAGTGAAATAAGAACATTGACCTTAGTTATATGCACAAGAGACCAGTAAGAAAGACCATTTCAGCAGTAACTTGTAGTTGGAATATCTAATGAATTCAACGTGAAAAGGTTATTGAAATACTTCTCCAAAGATTATGTAGGTACTTGGGAGATTGGTCCTAAAATGTTATCATTAAGGCTGACAACTAAATCCCCAACGCAAAAAGATTTTTGGGCGTAAGAACTGTAATTAAGCATCCTTGCTCATCTCTCATCTTTCCTCTTGATGAAGAGTTCTGTAGCTCTTCATTTGATTTAGAAATGATTGGACCATGACTGGAGAATTATTAAAATCAGAAGGCATTTGTCATGACAAAGAACCCAGATGATAACTTTTGACACTGAAGACAAGGCTCCAGCAGAACTCATGAAATGCCAACCTCGGGAGACTCAAAGCCAAGAATCAAACTTCTTTCAGAGATTGTGTTTTAGTTTAAAATCCTTATCTGCTGTTATTCCTTGACCTTGAGTAAATGGCTAATTTTCATAACAATTTTATGTGGAAGCATATATGTCAAGGTTCCAAGTAATACATCCCCTTCAATAAGTACTCCAAGGCAGGCATATTCCTCAAAAGAACATTTTATTGGGACATAAAATTGGCAATTCTTGGTGGAAAACGCTCTAAGTTCCCACTGGTTTTACACCCAATTAAAAGTAAAACTTTGCCATTTCCCCACAGAGTCACCAATCACATGGTCCAATCAGCATGTAGTCCAGTTGCTAGGTGACCTCAGTGTCCGCCTTTCAAATACCTGCACCAACGTCCTTGATTCCCAGGGGAAACTTTTTTATATAACCAAAAATAAAGTGTGTAGCTATCTCTACACACACACACCCCCGGCCCCTTCACTGCAGGCTATGTGAGCCCTGAAGCAATAAGAAGAGAAAACTCCCTAAAGAAAAGCTACAAAAAGAAAATGGCCACAGTTTGGCCAACTTCAGGGTTGACATAATTGAAACCCAAAGCAGGACAGTAATTTTTTGTTTTAATACAATCCGTGTCAGATCAGGATTTGGATTTAATACGAGCAACCTAGGGACTAGTCTCAGGAACCTGCCATCCAGACCAAAGGCATACATACTAATCCTTGGGGGTGGCTGGGAGGGACAGATTGGCACCTGGCATCAGTGGGCATTGGACTATTGGAAAAGGTAACTCCTCCATTTCTTTATTGAAAAACAAAGTACCTTTGCAATTTATTCCAGAGAATTCCTATTGTTGTAAAGGAGTTCTGTACATTGAGGTTTAGTGTGCCTGCAGTTTGGTAGGGCTTTCAGTGCCAGAGTGGAGAGACAGTGATAAGGTAAGGAGCAAAGGGTGCTTCAAGGCACTGGGAGGCCCAGTGCAGGCTGCAGTAGAATGTCACACCATTCTGGTGCTGAAAACCCTCTGTACCAAGATTGTTTGTCAGCCTATGTTGAAAATAATACAGCATTAAATAATTGTGAGAAGCAATAGCAGCAGCAAATGCATCCATTTTAATTTTTAACATAATAAATATTCATAAATATTATCAATGTAAACAAAAGGTCCTAAAAATGGGAAGGAGTCTTAAGGGGAAAAAAGTTTTAAGAAACTGTTTCAGACCAGTTGAGTTCAACTGCCTACTTAGTGCAATAATTCAAAATAAAACCTCCTCAAATGCCACCAATTAGTCTTCACTTGCACATATCCAATAAAGGAGAGTTTACTGTCTTTCTCAATAATTCCATTTTGATACCACTGTTAGTGTAGATCAGTGGTTCTCAACCTGTGGGTTGCGACCCCTTTGGGGGTCGAGCGACCCTTTCACAGGGGTTGCCTAAAACCATCGGAAAACACATATTTTCGATGGTCTTAGGAACTGAGCCATAATTTTATGGTTGAGGGTCACCACAACGTGAGGAACTGTATTAAAGGGTCGCGGCATTAGGAAGGTTGAGAACCACTGGTGTAGATGGATGTTATCAAAGTTGTTTACATGTGATAACATTTGAAACTTAAATCATTAAATACTATCATGACTAGTAAATAGGTTTTGTTTTGTTTCTGCTGATATTACACACACTTTTTGAAAACAAGTACCATATTGCTAATGAAATAGAATATTTTTTAAATAATAAAAACAATTTGTTTTGTATTTAGCTCTTCCATGTATAAAATATTCTAAAAGTAATAAGAATGTTACAATGAGAAGAATCAGTCTTGCTAAACTCACACATGTCTTGGAGTGTCGGATACTGAGCTTGAGATGAGTCCTATTATTTATTAATAATTTGATAATGATTAATGAAAAAAGTATAGAAACCTTAAAATATGATTGCAATGGTGACAATTGCCTATGATTATCTATACATTTAAATCACTTTAAATCACTTTTTATTAGTGAAATAAAATATTTTAAAATAATAGGGAGGGGAGAAAACAGTAGGGCCACAGATAGCATATATAGTGTACATTTCAAATATATGGAAACATTTTGTAAAGAAATAAACACTGTTTAAATGGCTTTATTTCCATTGTTCTCCAGATTTTTTTAGGATGGGAATCTAAAGAGTTATATCAAATGCTAAAAAAACTCATCTTTTGTCTTAAAATATATAATGAGTATGCACTTTTATTGGTCCTTGAAGGAGGCAGACACACTTTTATAGAAAATCTCCTTTGATATTTCAGCTTTTTAATAAACAAACATTTTGAAAATACAGTTTTTATGACCCATGAAGTCTCTGCCTCTTTATTAAGTCATGAACACTTCTTCTAAGGGAATAGTTATAACTATTCAGACATTACAACCAAGTTGCCCAAAATTGAAAAAGACGTTTCAAATAAATAATGTTAAAAGGAGTCTTGCTCTTGATTTGTGTGCTTTTATGGTATTGAATCACATTTTTTAACTTAGTAAATATCAACAGTAGAAGCTATCTTTATATGGTAAAGCAGGAGAGCTTCATGGCTGAATTAACAGTCTGTTGATTAGAGGATTAACATATTCCTAAAATTACATGTGTTGACAGTGCTGAGATAAACATAAGTCAGTGTGTCTCTCCCTTTTAATTTGTTATTGGTTGATACTACTGTATAAATGGAGCATGCTTCTGCTTTAGCAAACAGGACTATTAGTTGACTGTAGTTTTCAAGCTGTTTTGATTAATCTCAGGAAGCAAGAAGGTTATTTTGTAAGGCAACATAGCCAAGTAATATTAAACTCTGCTAGCTTTAGAGTAACTGTTTTGAATTCTAAGATAAACAAATATATATTTATTATTTACTGAGGACAGAAATAAAACTATCATTTTGGGTGTGAACTGATTTGTCTATTGGGGAAACAGAACCTATTGTTTTTACAGAAACTATAGAAGACACGCTACCCTGTGAAGAAAATACATTGTATATTTCTAATCTTCATGTGCTAGGCTGATCTTAACCAGAATTTGCTGATACGATTGTTATTCTAGTCTGGAGACAACCCCTAGGAACCAGTACCATAAAAGGTAATTTGTAAATAAGGGCAGGGGGTGATAGAGTTTGAGTAATGGGAGATGTAATTAGAGGTGGTGAATACTATATTCACTTTGGATGTTTCAGATAGGTTGTGATGGCCTGAGTACTAAGCCAATGAGGAAAAGGTGTAAGGTAAATTTGTGATGGTGATAAGGATTATAAAGAAAGTATATTGATGATTTAAGGTGTGTCTACTGTACTTGCGTGTGCATGGTGCACCCTCTTTGCAAAGCAGTAAATTTACCATTGTTTTCATCTGGGAGTTTTGGCTGGTGGTGATTGTTTATTTCAAAAGTAGACAATGAATCTCATAATTTGGGGGCTCTCCCAGGATTCTAGACAGTGGCAGGAGTTGCCAAGCAGACACTGACTGGGAAGACATGTCCTGTTGAGTACAACTGTACTACATTGTGGATACTTGGTGAGTCCCGTGTGCTTGTGGAACCTGGTATGAAGATTGAAGAGAAAACAATTGTAAGGAAAAATCCTGGGGATTATAAGAGTGGGCATTGAAGTGCTGCAACCAGGCAACTATGTGCACAGACCAAGGTAAGAAAAGTCTTAAGTATTGTCTTGGCAATTGGGTAACTGTGTGAGAGACACTGGGCATTGGTATAGTTACCTGAGAACGCCCTTTCTATCTATGCTGCAAGAGAGTCCAGGAATGGGTAAGACTCCTACCTCTGATGTCATCGAACTGAGTCTGCCACTATATAAAAAGCCAGCCTCCTTGCTGGGTCCCCAGCTTTTAGGCGAAGAAACTTGACAGACATAGCATATCTCTGGAAAACAAACAGTGAGAAAGAACCCACCCCAACCAAGACCAGATGCATAATGGTGGGGCTGGACTCTCTTGCAGCGTAAATAGAAAGAGCGTTCTCAGGTAACTATACCAATGCCCATTCTCATCCACGCTGCAGTGAGAGTCCAGGAATGGGACATACCAAAGCCTGCATGTCCACGGGAGGGCCATCGTCTGGTCCACTCACTCCGATTGTGGGAGAATCTTTTGAAGCACTCTTCTGCTAAACGCTGCTTCAGTCGAGGCAAAGGAGTCCAGACGTTAATGCTGAATAAACGGCAAACGAGATGCCCAGGTAGCTTACCTGCAGATCTCTTCAATAGATGCCTGGCTGGCCCAGGTGGCCAAAGTTGCTGCACTTCTAGTGGAATGTGCTGTTAGTTCCTTGGGCACCGGAAGTGACAAAGTCTGGTAGGCATTGGAAATACATGCCCTGATCCATCTACCTATAGTAGGGGAAGAGGCCTTGTTTCCCAAGGAAGTCAGTTGGAACGACACAAACATCACTTCAGTTTTACGAAAAGCAGCAGTACGTTTGACATAGATACATAAGGCTCTCCATATGTCTAATGTGTGCCACTTGTGTTCCAACTCATGCTGTGGCTTAGGACAAAAGTCAGGAACCACTATGTCTTGAGCCCGATGGAACCAGGTATTTATTTTTGGAACAAAGGTAGCATCTAAACATAAAACAACCCTGTTTTCAATGAAAATGCACAAGTCCTGTCTAACTGAGAGTTCTGACACTCTCCAAGCTGACGTGACAGCAACTAGAAAAACCATCTTGAAGGTCAAATATTGAAGTGACACAGTCCTGAGGGGTTCAAATGGAGGTCATGTAAGGGCCTGTAGTATCTTAGGGAGATCCCAAGTGGGATACCTGTGAACAACAGGGGGATGCAGATTGGAAGCTCCCTTCAAAAACCTGAGAACTGAGGGATGATTGGATAGGACTGAATAATTTCCCCATGACAAAACAGATGACAGAGCCACCACCTGAAGGCGGGTATTAGGTGGGTATTAGGTATTAGGCAAAGTGGGATCTCGGGCTGCCTTCGAGCACCAATTGCAGAAGACCCTCCAGGTGGCATCATAGATGCAAATAGTTGAAGACTTACGGGAAGCCTGGATGGTTTGGATCACCTGTCAGGAAAGTTAGAGTCCCTCAGGTGTTGCCACTCAAGTGCCACACGGCCAAGCGGAACCACTGAGGGTCTGGATGGAGTAAGGCTCCTTGGTGGAGAGAGATCCTGTTGGCCAGGATCCTCCACAGTTGGGTTACAGACAGATTCACCAGATTGGTGAACCAGGGTCTCCTGGGCCAATGGGGTGCCAGGAGTATTAGCTCCGCCTTTTCCTCCAACATCTTTCGAATGACTGCCAGGATGATAGGAAGAGGGGGAAGGCGTAGAGGAGACCCAGAGGCCATCTGCTCCAAAGTGCATCGGTCCCCTCCACTCCCTGAGTAGGAAATCTGATGAAGAACCTGCTTACCTGCATGTTTTGAGGAGTGGCGAAAAGGTCTACCGCTGGAGATCCAAACCTGAGGGACAGATCAAGGAACAAGGGTGGGGGAGACTCCACTCTGATTGGTCGACTTTGTTCCAACTCATCTGGTCGGTCTGGGTGTTGTCGACCCCCGAAATGTGGTCCACCCTGATGGACAGAAGGTGTCACTCCGCCCACCACCCCAGGAGTTAAGCTTCCCTCATCAAGGCCCTGGACCTGGTCTCCCCCATCTGTTGACATGTGCCTTTGTGACCATATTGTCATGACCAACATGTGGGACCCTGTTACCCTGTTCCGGAAATGTTTTAGGATCAGGAAAATGGCCTTGAGCTCCAGCCAATTTATGGAGCAGGCCCTGTCTACCTGAGACCAACTCCCCTGGGCTATCTCGCCTGCCAGATGGGCCCCCTAGCTCTGAAGACTGGCATCTGTGGTGAACAGGATTCTGTCTGGTTCCTTGAATGGATGTCCTCTCCAGACAGCCGAAGACTGCCACCACCAGAAGGAGCGAAGGACCTGTGGCGGAACCTGAACCCTGATGGAAGAGTGGCTGGTTCCCGCCAGTTGAAATGGCAGCAGGAACCATTGAAGAGTCCGGGCATGGAGATGGGCCCACGGGACGATGCCAATGCAGGAAATCATCTTCCCGAGGAGCTTGGACAGGAGAGACAAAGCTGTGCACTGTTGTTGGATCTGGCAGATTAAGTCGTTGAGACTCTCCCTGCGATCTGGGGAGAGAAAAACCTCGCAGAGAGATGTATCGATGATTGCCCCAAGATGAAGAAGTCTGGTTGTCAGAGGCAGATGATTTTTCCTGAAGTTGATGGAAAACCTGTAATCTTGTAGGAACTGCAATGTGGTTTGAAGGTCGCGATGAGGGGAGTGGAGCAACAACTATTGAATCAGGATGTCATCCAAATAGCACTGGATCCTCACTGGCATGACCCAAAGTGAAGCTGCCAATGCTGCCAGGATCTTGGTGAAGACCGTGGGGGCCGATGAAAGGTCGAATGGAAGGGCCTGGAGCTGATAGTGCCTGTTCTGGTAACAGAAACGAAGAAACTGGCGGTGATGGGGCCAGATAGGGATATGGAGGTATGCCTCCATGAGGTCTATAGATGAGAGGAGGTCGCCCTCCCAAACACTCTCTAGGATGGAATGCAAGGACTGCATTTTAAAATGCCTGTTCAAAGACTTGAGGTCGAGAATGGCTCTCCATCCTCCCACCCCCGAGGCCTTTGGGATCATGAAGAGCCAAGAGTAGAAACCTAGCCCCCGTTGATCCACTGGAACCAGCTGTATGGCCCTTATGTCCACAAGGTGTTGAATGGCCGATTCCATCAGTTTTGCCCTGTCCCGAGATATTGGGCAGCAAACAAAAAATCTTGGAGGTGGGGAGAGGAACTCAAACCGGAGATCCGACCTCACCATCCTGAGCATCCAGGCATCCGATGTCCTCTCATCTGGAGGCGAAGAAGGTCAGACCTCTGATGGGAGGGGAGGAAAGGCATTTACTTGGAGCATCGGAAAGAACAGCCGCCGCCTCCTCTTCGAAAGGGCCATTTACCAGTATTTTGCTATTGTCTGCCTGCTGCCTCTGGTTGTTGTTCCTGGTGACGAGGGATCGCCCTCTGGCCCCAAGAGAAATGAGTGTTAGACTTGGACCAGAAGGAGGATGGTTGGAAATACGGAGCAGAACGATAATCTGACCTCTTCCCTGCAGAAGAAAGGACCTTTCTCTTGTCCCTGGTTTCCACCAGGTATCATCAATACATGAACAGTATGGAATCTGGGTATCATTCATTTTGATACAAATAGCAATAACGTTAATAATATTTATTACATTAGTCAAATTTATGTAATCCTAATGTTAATACATGTATTAAGATAGTGTGTCAGTGTGCCATTCTAATACCACTCACAATATTATTTGATCATGCATAGTAATGCTATCTTTCAACCTCTAATCTTTCCATCTAATTATTGCTTTTATTCTATTATGTAAAAATGTGTATGCTAATATTTCCCCTATTTCTTATTTCAACCTCTATTCTAGCTTCTAATCAGGCCACCATTATTAATCCTAGTGTTAATACACATTACATGTTTGTATTGAGACATAATCCTTTATTATTTAGTTGTTCAATGTTTCATTGCGCCATCCTAGTGCCAATCACCATATTATTTAAACATATATAACAATACCATCTTTCAACCTCTAATCTTTCCGTCTAGCTATTGCTTTTATTCTATTATATAAAAGTGTGTGTTCTTATTATGATCTCTATTCTAGTTTTTAATCTGGCCACCATTATATTAAAAGGCATTTCTTTTCTATCCATCATCTCTTGTGTGTTTTAATACTTCAATTATTATTAGTTTTTTAGCTTGTCTCCCATACTTGTCTCTTGGATCTTTGTCTCTACCTACATCTCTATCTTTACTATTCAGTCTAAATATTTCTCCCATCTCTACCCTCCTATTGCTGCCAGGACTCCAGAGTGTCTGCCCAAACCCCTGTCTCCCTTTCAAAAGTATCTTCCTGCTTCTCTGATTCTATTTTAAATCTCTTAAAATACTTTCCCCTTGTTTTTCCTTGTAAGGCTGCAACAGGTCAGGATAGGTGTTACTCCTCTTGCTGCTAAGGACTGAGTCTGTGTAAATGGCTTATTAGCCTAGCTCTGCCCACTCTGGGTTACTCCTCCAGTTCTACTCAGTCCTTGGCTGAAGAAGGATGCAACAATTGCCTCTCTTGCCTTTGGATACTTTATTTCCAAAGGCAGCCTTGCAAGGGAAATTCTTTCTCACTACAGAAAAAAAGCCTTCCCCTTTAAATCTGGCAGCTCCGCTTCTCAGCTGGCTATCGTCCGGAGCAGCCTGCGAGGGCCAAGGGGGCCCTTTTCAGCCTTTCAGGTGTGCGTGGGTGGCGGCCATGCTTGGTACAGAGCCACGGGGCTGATCTCCCCCCTGTGGTGAAGCAGGCAGCTGCGTGATCCAGCAGCTGCCTTTTGCAAGCTCTTNCAGAAAACTCCCTGGTGAAGAAGAAGCCTCGTGGCCAGAAGCAGCCATTTTGTTGAAGACCTCGTGGCCGGTGGCCATTTTGAAGACCTCAGGCAGCCATTTTGAAGAGGCCTTTCTTCTTCCCACCACTCCTGCGCTTTTTGTCACTACCAGTCTTCGTTATTGCTGAGGAAGATATCAAAGGGTAAGCGCTCAATTTTCCTAAATTTCCTGGTGAGGGATTGGTTTCCCTATCCCAAGGTAGACCAGGGCCCTCAGGCTTCCAGCCGAGCCTGGTCTTTAGTTATTGTCCTATTAGGCCCAGGAGGGTATGAGTCTCAGGAGGATGTGTTAAAATATCATGCTGTATAGGGCAGAAGAGAGTGATGATTGGTGTGGGGATGGAGAAGAGTTCCCCTGAAGTCCCTTTATAAATCCCTTTGTGTGCTCTCCTCCTTGCACAGGACTTTCAGTCCAGAATAGGCCTTGCTGTTCCAAGATGGCTGAAGCCCCAAGGGAAACNGCCTGTGAAGAAGGCCTCAAAAGTGGAGGAGAAGGATGCTTCCAGACGCCATCAGGCCATAGAGAAGCAGATAGCCAAGGTGCATCAGGCCTCTACTCGCTTAATGACTACAAAAGCTACTTCTCCAGCATCTCTCATCAGTGAAGTGGATTTGGAGGAGCCTGGATCTTCTTATAGATCTGGTATCCAGACTTGGTCCCCTGATGTGTCCAGGAGAGGCACTTCTGCCATTCCCTCTGAAGGAGGCAGTCAGCTTGATGAACTTCAAGAAGAAGCTGTACCTTGGCAAGAGCATGGGCGCAGTAGGTAAGGGGGGGAACCCTCCTTTCCTTCTACTGCTGCTGGGGCCAGGCCAGCTGAACCTTCTGAATCAGATGTCCTTGTCAACTTACAAATTCTGATCGACAAGGCCATCAGGAAGGGCATCTCAGAAGGCTTGCAGAGAGTGACCCAACATTCTTCTGCAGCTTCTGATTTATCAGAGAGATGGTCCCGGGTTCAAAAAGCTCTCTTGTCAGAAAGAGGTTCCTTTATCCAGGATCCAGTTTCTGTGTTGGCTGAGGACTACACTCCTGCTCACTCAGTTGCTCCATCCTTGGTGGGAGAACCTGACAAGCCAGAACCTGACATGTCAGCGGATGAAGCCACCTCCCACAAAGTTCCAGTGTTCACAGGTTGCTTCAAACACACCTTGTTCACAAGGTGAGGAACACGGCCACCCTGAAGGGCGCAGATGATGAGGTTGCTGCCTCTCTTCCTCCCGAGGAGTCTGATGTTCTCTTTGATGAGCCAGATGTGAGGAAAGAAGTGGTCCCATCTCAACTGTTCCTGAAGGTAATTCGGAAACAGCTGGAGTCTCCTGCCTTAGGGCCTAGTCCTCTGGCTTCCGACCGCAGGTTTTTCAACGTGGGGCCTGAGCTTACAAAAACACTCCAAGTTCCCACAGTGGATGCTCCTATAGCAGCTTTGGCCTCCTCATCATCTGCCCCATCGGATCCAGACGATGTCCTCCAGTCCGAGGAGAAGCGTGTGGAACAATTGCTTCAGAGATCCCACCTGGCAGCTACCTGGGCTGTCAAGGCATCTATTGCAGCATCGTTCTTCACCAGGATGTCACTCAAGTGGCTGAAGCAGTTGCGGGATCAAATTCCTTCGTCAGATGTCCGAGCCCACCAGGACATCAATAAGATCATGGCGGCCACAGAATTCACAGCTGATGCCACCCTGCATGGGACTAGGTTCACCATGAAAGCCATTGCTTCCTCGGTGGTGGCCAGGCACATGTTTTGGCTGTGCAGCTGGCAAGTGGATGGCAGGAGGAAGTGGAAGTCGTCATCTGCCCCTGTCCAAGGGGATAAGCTCTTCGGTGAGGCCCTCAAGCCTTTCATGGTAGAAACCAAGGATAAGCGAAAAATCCTTCCTTCGCTTAAGGGGGCTGAGCATTGGGCCGTCCCTTACTTCAAATGCCCTCAGTTCAGAGGGGAAACGAGTTCCAGTTTTAACCGGCCATCGAAGACCTCCTACCAACACCAGGAAAGCCCTCCAGATCATTCAGGCAAGGGCAGGCAGCAGTTTCCTGCTAAACGGCCCTTTTGAGGAGGAGGAAGTCACCCATACCGTCGCCAGTGCTAGCGGACAGTCTATTCCCATTGGTGGCCGATTAGCGTGGTTTGTGGACCAATGGGAGGGTATTACTTCTAACTGGGTTTGTCCACAGTTAGATTGGGTCTTTCTCTGGAATTCTACTCCACTCCTCCAAGGTTCTTTATTTCCTGCCTAGTATCTGGGGACATAGGGAGAAGGGGTTTGATGGAGTCGGCCATCCAGCATTGGCTGGACCTCAGGGCCATTCAAGAGGTTCCCCTACACCAACAGGGGACAGGGTTATACTCCAGGATTTTTGTAATCCCCAAGACGACCTCGGGGTGGTGGAGGACAATTCTTGACCTGAAATGACTCAATAAATATGTTGTGTACAGGCGTTTTAAGATGCACTCTCTTTCTTCCATTCTAGAGAGCGTTTGGCAGGGGGACTTCCTCACATCCATTGACTTGATAGAAGCTTATTTACATGTTCCTTTTTTTTCCTCTCATAGGCAATATTTAAGGTTTTGTTATCAGGGGCAACATTTTCAATATAGGGCCCTCCCCTATATTGGGTTATCTTTGGGTTATCTTCCACCCCTAGAGTTTTCATCAAAGTTTTGGCTCCCCTCATGGCGCACCTTTGTTCCTTTCCAGTGTGTCTGCAGTGTTATTTAGATGGTATTTTAATCATGTCTTCTTCCTTTCAAAGGGCTCAGAGAGATCTGCAGGTCACGATGTCGGTTCTGCAGGATCTGGGGTTTTCCATTAATAGGAAAAAAAGCCATTTCACTCCTTCTACCCATCTCCTTCATTTGGGGGCCATTATTGACACAAGAGTGTGTCAGATTTTCCTTTCACAGGAATGGCTGGACAGTCTGCAGGAGATGATTAGGGGCATTCGGAGTAGACATTCTACCTCTCTAGCCCATTTATCTCAGCTTTTGGGTAAAATGGTTTCCTGTATTGGTATAGTCCCCTGGGCTAGGCTTCATGCCAGGTCCCTGCAGTGGTTCTTATTACCTCATCAGAGGTCTGGGTCGAGTCATTCCCTTAGGAAGATGAAGTTGACTAAGCAGGTTTTACTTTCCTTCCACTGGTGGCTATCTAGGCCATTCCTTTAAGGTGGAACCCTGCATTGTCCTCACGATGGATGCTTTCTTGGCAGGTTGGGGGGCTCATCTAGATTCCCTCTGGGCCCAGGGCTTATGGTCTGTGGAGGAATCAGGCCCACAGCATAAATTGTTAGAACTCAGAGTGGTCCGTTCGGCCCTGAGACAGTTCCGAAATCAAGTATCTGGGTCGCATGTCCTAGTTATGATGGACAATGTTGCCACTAAAGCCCATATCAAGATACAGGGGGGCACAAGGTCCTTATCGCTTATGAGAGAAGCAGAAGCCCTGGGTAGATGGGCTGAGCGTCATCTTCTGTCTATCCGAGCTGATCACATCTTGGGCTTGGATAATGTTCAGGTGGACTGGCTGAGCAGGACCTCAGTTGATTACTCCGAATGGAGTTTACATCCCTCTCTCTTTCACCAAATTACGCAGAGATTTGGTCTGCCAGAGGTGGATTTGTTTGCCACCCCCCTCAATGCCCAATTGCCCAGGTTTTTCTCTAGATATTTCACCAGGAGACAGAAAGAACCAATGCCTTGGGTTGTAGCTGGCCTACCGGCTTGCTATACACTTTTCCTCCATTGCCTCTGCTCTAAGCTGTGATTCGCAAAATCTTATTGGAGAAAGCTGAGGTGATATTAGTGGCTCCCTATTGGCCTCGTAGGCCATGGTTCACTGATTTGATGGGTTTCTCAGGTGCCCCCCCTTGGCGAATTTCTGAGGAGGATGTCTCTCTTCTTCAGGGGTCCCTGATTCACCCGGATCCCCAGTGGCTACATCTGGCAGTTTGGCGATTGAATGGGGTGTCTTAAAAAGCGCCCACCTCTCCAACAAGGTGATTAAGACCATTCAGGCCTCCAGGAGACCCCCAACCATCCGTATTTATGAGGCTACATGGCAATCCTTTTCTACTTGGTGTGCCAAGGCTAACATTTCTTCTCTGCAAGCCTTGGTGGCTACTGTTTTGGAATTCCTACAGGCTGGCCTGGACAAAGGTCTTGCCCCCAACACACTTCACAGGCTATCTCATCGGTGCTGACTTGTGGGAAGTTAGAATCTTTGTCTCAGCACCCTACTGTCGGTAGGTTCCTCAGAGGGGTGACCAACCTTTGCCCTCCTATGGTACACAGGTACCCTACTTGGGATTTGAGCAAGGTCCTGCAGTCCCTTACCAGACCTCCATTTGAACCACTCAAGACAGTCCAGCCTGCATCTTCTTACACTGAAAGTTGCATTCTTGGTGGCAATTACTTCGGCAAGGAGAGTTTCTGAGTTGGTCACCCTCTCGGTTCGACCTGATCTCTGTCTCTTCCTTTCCCACCAGGTTGTCTTACATTTGGACCTGGCCTTTATTCCTAAGGTCAGTACCTCCTTCCATAGAGCTCAGGAACTGGTTCTCCCAGATTTTTGTCCCCATCCAGTCCATGAGTTGGAGAAGGCTTGACACACCTTGGATGTGCACAGAGCCTTAAAGATTTACATCAAATGAACTGCTGAATTCCGCAGGACGGAATCTCTTTTTTGTTCCTTCCAATCTTCCACATTGAGAGGGAAGGTGACTCCATCCATAGTAAGTAGATGTATCAAGGCATGTATAGCTCGAGCCTACTCCAGTTGGTCCCTTCCGGTACCCAGGGGCATCACGGTGCATTCCACTCGCAGTGCGGCGACTATGGTGGCTTGGGCAACACAAGCGTCAGTGGAGGAGGTCTGCAGAGCAGCCACGTGGATGTCCCCTTCGCCTTTCATCCACAATACCAGCTGGACACCTTTGCTTCGGCGGATGCGGCATTTGGAAGACGGGTCCTGCAACAGTTTGTTTCGGACCGTGGAGGCCAGGACCAATCTTAACCCTCCCGAGGACAACCCTGGTTTGGTATGTCCCATCCTGACCTGTCGTAGCCTTACAAGGGAAAATGGGCATTGTTTACCTGAACGCCAGTTTTCCTTGTTAGGCAAGACAGGTCAGCCCCACCCTTTGAGGAATGGTCTGGCCAAATGATCTTTGGGAGGGGGGGTTCCGATAATGTTCTTGTTCTTTTTTTCCCTTTTCTTAGAGGCAATTCAGTCTGTTGCACGATCTTCGCAGAACTGGGGAGGAGTAACCCAGAGTGGGCAGAGCTAGGCTAATAAGCCTTTTACACAGACTCAGTCCTTAGCAGCTGAAGAGGAGTAACACCCATCCTGACCTGTCTTGCCTAACAAGGAAAACTGGCGTTCAGGTAAACAACGCCCAATTTATTTCATCAGTCATTATTATCTTTATTGTCGTCTTCTTGTCTTGCTTTATTTGCTGATTTTTCTGTCCTATCTTTTCCTCCATTCTTTGTTGTCGCCTCTCTTTCTTGGACATTTTGATCTTTGTTCATTGTCCCTTGTAGGATATTTTCTATTTTTCCATCTATGCCATGCAATAGGTTCTTTATCTCCCTGTGGTTCTTTGTCACAATTTCGTTAATGCTTTGGAACATCAACACCATTTCTTTTAAAATTCCACTCATTTCTCCTTGATGGAGCATCTCATTTTAGTAAGTTCCACTCTTGCTCAGTAGTCCAAAAAGTGATATATTCAGGCCTAATGTTGCTCCTCAGAAAGTACAATAATCATAGTTCTTTATATCCCAGGATTATTCAATCAGTTCCATTTAGATAGTCCAGGATGCCTTCCAAATATCTCTCTCAGTTCACTCTATAAGTTTAGTCATATATCTTAACATTCAAAAGTGGCTTTACTTAGGTATCTTCCTTGTTCTCGCAGTTGAGTCTCCAGTAATCATAAAGTAGATAATTATAGAATGGTAGGTGTCACCACAGTCCTCCAAATAAATGTTATTTATTTCTCTTATCAGAAATTTTCCCAGACTTGTAGGGGTATGGTATATTTTCCATTCATCAGTATGTGGTGCCCTCAGCTTAGATTTCAGCGCTGTCTCAAATCTCACAAGTATTTAATCCAATTTTAATTCAATTTATGGAAGCAAAGTCAGTTTTTTAAGTAAATAGTTCCAGCATTTTAAAATGCCTTTCCAAACAACTATTCAGTTTAAAAGTCCAATTTTCTGTGTTTTAAAAGTTTTTTTACTTTTTCTCCCTTCAGTTTCTTTCTTTTGGGTCTGGGATTTTTTTCTAAGTAATTATTTGCTGCTTCAGCAGATAGTTCTGAGAGTCTCTTTTCCTGGATTTTTTTTTCCTTTTAGGGTAAGGTTCTTGGTAAAAAAGGAATCATCTCACCCAGTTCCAGTCACTGTTTATCTACACTGCTCTTGCACTTTCTTTGTTATCTCGGCTGTCCCAGCTTCATGGCAGCTATGATGGCTGCCTCTTCTGCTTGCTGTGGATGAGAGGGAAGAAAGCCCTTGGTCAAGCGGGAGAGTTGTGACTCTCCCAACCTGCAGCGTGCCCCTCTTTTCTTCACCACCCCTAGAGGGTGGCTTTAGCTCCTTTTGGAGCCCTCCAACGGGGAGAACTTGGTGTGGGAGCATGGTGACCTGCTCCTTGTGTCCGATCACACTGCGATGTCAGTCAACATTTCAAATCAAGATGTCCGAGAGGCCCCAGTAGAAAAACCCAGTAGAGAAACGAGAGAGGAATTATATCCAGATTTGCAGATCCTTTACCTATGTATAGTCCCAATTGGGCAGCTGCAGCTCAAAACAAAACAAAACAAAAATTGTGACATGTTTGCCAGCCAGCAAATTAAGCGGGCTACTCAACTTGAGCTTAAAGCTGTGGGAAACAGGTAGACAATGGTTAGGGCCCCCAATCACATTTTGATTGGAATCACTCCTTGAGTTTTCCTACTGCTTGGAGAACAAGCCACAGGTTGCCCAAGGAAAGAAAAAGTGGAGATTTAAAGGAACAAAACCTCCACTGGTTTGGAAATATTTAATGTTTAATATAAAGAAAGTATATTGATGATTTAAGGTGTGTCCACTGTACTTGCGTGTGCATGGTGCACCTTCTTTGCAAAGTAGTAAATAACATTACTAATGTTCTCTCTTGGGAGTTTTGGCTGGTGATAGTTTATTTCAAAGCTAGACAATGAATCCCACATCTATAAAGTGTCCGCTAAATAGGAGAGAAGAAAATTGGAAGAGACCCAAATACTGTATGTTAAGAATCAATATGCCTTTATTTGAAAAATACAAAAACTTGTGTGAGAAATGGATGTCTGGTATTAAATAATACAAGATGTCATCCCTTGAGTCATTGCCAGGATTTCTTCTTATTGTACCCGCATCACTGCATTCTGCATTGGGCTGCAACTGTTCCTATTTTTATTTGCTAAAAAGCTTTACAATTTTTTAAAGCATGCAAGTTTCCTATTTTTATAAATGCTATTTTGAAAACCAAGATGGTTCTAGTTTGGGTATGTTTGTAATCTGAACTAGTGTTCTGGCATTGTTCACACTTACTAGTTTTCATCTTTGATTACCTCTTTTCTTAGTTCTCTTCAGCACATCTTGAAGGAGCAAGCAGATCTGGATGAATAAATTAGTAAGGATTTATGTACATTTTTGGATACATTCATTCTGACTCTGTAGTAAAGGTACAAATGAACATTCCCAAGGTCAGTCTTTAATTTGAATTTGTATGTAAGATGGAACAGCATTTTGTATAATACCGTATAAGTACATTGTGTAAGGAACTTGAACCATTGTGTATTCAACTTAAATAATGTATTTAACTCAAATTTTGCTCTAATAGACCATCTTCTTAAACTATGGATTGTCTTTAAACAGGGGCTTTTTAACCCAGGTACTTAACTGCATTTCACTGTTTTTCTGACTCAAAAGGGAGCAGGTATTTGATTGAAACAGTGAATGAATGATGTGAGGTATTGGAAGACAGAGCTATATATGTTCCCTGACCTGCCTTGTGTTCTCTAAACTACAGGAACATTGTCTTTTGATTTGTGTACATACTGTAGAATAAATGGAAAATCACATATTTTATCCAGTTTTTTGAAGACCACAACATACCTTGTCCTTGTCCTATAAGATCTTAACAATATTGGAAAATCATATAAGGGGTAAATTATAGAATATCATGCTAAGATTTCTGTATCAAAGAAGGATTCTGTTAAAAATATTTCAGTCACTGTTCCAAAATAAGAATTTTTGGAGGAATATACAGCAGTTCAGCTTTTAAGGTCATTCTTTCCCTTTCTGAGATTTGAAGAGTCTTTCCTCTAAAGGTTTGATAAGGTTATGACAAAGAAGCAGATACAATCAGGACAAAAAATACAATTGAATGTATAATATTTATTTACAACATATTGTATAATTACAGCTAGTTATTATTCTTTGTGTATTAATTTCCTTTTCTGCAACAATAAAACCACAATTCACAGCACTTTTGCAAAAGTCCTGGGACTACAATAGGGCTTTCTGTGAGTGCAGATTAAATATAAATGCTCCCTATTTATACATTTTGCATTATGAATGCAAGGTTGTCATAAAGGCATTCATGTATAGTAATCGGTATTATTTTAGGAATCTTGTTAAACTGAATTCTTAAGGTAATTTACTCATTGTTGCCTGGATTTATTTCTATCTTTGTGAAATTCTAAAATTGTATATATAAGAATTTAACTTTGTACACAGCATTATTTTTAGAAGCATGCTACTCTATGATTTCTCACATTGAAACAGATGCAGTGTTCCAGCAGAGGTCTCCATGATTATGAATTTTCTATAAGGTACAAATACATACTCTTAATGAAGTTATAAATAGATTATTTTTTTATTTAGAAAATGTGTTTTTAAAATTTACACCAAGGAATATCAAAGAGGATTTACCTACTTATTTATTGGATTGCATGGAAATGTTCTTTAATATAATTCACTATTACTTCATTTATATTCTCTGTGTCTACCTTTATCTGTAGCCTTTGGGAATTTTGCTGCCAGCCACAAAAGACAACCACCATGTTACATTGTACAGTATAGATATTGTAAATTTTGGTCTTGCTTTCCATTGATCTGAATTGCCATGTGGGAATCATATTCAGTTGATTTTTATTTCCTGAGTCAGAAATTCTGTTTTACCATCTTTAGGGCTTTCAGCAGTTATTCTCTATGGGCTATCAAATACAGCACATGAAAGAAAAGGTTCAAAGGCTTGTGAGGAAGGCTGAGGTCTGAAATGTTTACTTAACATTGCATTTCTTCTCTCTTTTTAAAAAAATACTTTTTTTCAAAACATTTTCCAGACTCAGAATAGCAGGAAGACTTAATAAATTTATACTTTCTATATGCTATTGTCAGTGCTGTATATGCTCACCATGTCTCCATCTCTCTCTGTCTCTCTTTTAAAGTTGTCTGGAATTTATCAGTGGTAAACTTGATAGCGCAACAGCTTGTTTGCATTTGTTTTGCCATATACTTGGATTAACATCTTTGAAATTAATTTTATATGTGTATTCATATTATTGTTAGATTTATTTCTGTTCTAGATTTTTTAAATTAAATATATATCTACTAGAGTTCTTAAAATAGATTTATTAAAGCTTGATTCTCAGAATGATATTAAATTGTTGTTCTTAATAATAAAACAGATGGAACCATTACTATATATAATAAGGTATAAGGCTGACAAAGCTATGAAAAGGAAAGAATTTATTTAACTTGTTTTGGTGAAACAGAATTTGGTTACTTGTGCTTAGTTCAATAGTGCATACTCTAAGTAAAACTAAATACACTGCAGGTGGAACGGGTTATATAATTGGGCCCTGTCTTATAGAATTTTACATCTATAAAGTGAGATTTCTCTTTTTGTTCATTGTTCCTAACTTCAAAAATGCTTTGTGTGCTGGAATATTAATGTGTACTTTAATAGGCAATTGTATAAAAATTTCTTGGTTTTAATTTTACTTGTGTATTTTGAAATCTCCTCTGTAGATTTGTTATGGTAGATCAATTTTTGAACGTCTACTTTCTACTGCATTTTATCATAATGCACTTTGAGTATAAATAAACTGCTATGCTAAACCTAATAGCAATTAAACTGGAAGTGTTTTTGTTTCATCACTGTGAACTTCACAAGAATGTTTCCATGACAACCTCCATTCTAGTTAAGGAAACCAGAGGTGATCAACAGTTTATATTTTTTTCTTCACACAAGAATGGAATTTGTGTTGACAGTTTTGGCCTTTAATGGCACTTTTGTACCGTGTGAAAGTATTTGTTTACTAGATCATATGCTGTTAACTGTCAGACTGAGATAAAAAGACTGCCTTTGATAAAAGACTTGCATTTTGTTTTTAAGTCTGTGAAGCTTTTGTGCTTTAATTATCCACATCAGTACAAAAGTCTCTATTCACTTTTCAGCTTAGAGTTAGATGTAGGAGACACAAGCATTCATAATGAGATAATTTGGTATTGGATATTGTTTTAAATAACTATCTCAGGTTTGAAAAACAATGCAGTCTCAAGTCTTAAGCGCTAAAAGGCTTTTTTGTTGTGAGAGCTATTAAAACTTCCTCTTTAATGAAGTTTCCTGGCAGCAGCATTGTCATTTAGATGCCAGGCCATGTCTTCCTCCTTTTTTACTTAAGCTTTTAACTAATAGCAATAATTAATCTGTTTTTTCTTTATGCTTTCTTTTTATTTTTGTTTAACTACTCTTTGTTGTGTTTGTGTCTGTGAGAAGACAACATGAAAAAGAAGGGCTGCAAAAAAAAAAAGCATTAAAAAAAATTGAAAAAGCACTATGCAATCTAAAACCATCTCTATCTGTTGGACCAGATAGAATATGTGCCTGCTTTTTAAAAAGCTATCCACTGCCATAGCCGAACCTCTAAGCATAATCTTTG
>AZIM01006291.1:79589-90953 GCA_000516915.1 Ophiophagus hannah | reverse complement strand
TAAGTCAGTCAATTTATCATAAAAACCTTCTGTTTTAAAATCTTTATCATATCTAGAATATATTTGCACATATGAAAACCAATTCATCCTTATATCGTGTTCTTCTAGTTCTTACATAGATTTAAGTTCACCCTTTTCATTCAATATTTCACCATATCTAACTGTTTGTTCCATTTTATATATATTACTGGGTATGAAAAAGCTTCAATAGTTGATAGCCAGACTGGAATTTTTAAATAATGTTGTTTTTTAATTTTCTCCCAATTTAATAACAAAGCCTCTCGTATATAATGTCTCCTAAAATACCCATGTGTTTTAGATCCCTTGTACCATAGGAAGGCATGCCACCCCAACAACAAATCGTGTCCTTCTAGTGTTAATAATCTAATATTTCTTAGTGTTATCCATTCCTTGACCCACATCGAAGTTGTCACCTGATAATATAGCTCTCAATTAGGCAGGCCAAATCCTCCTTATTCTAGCATCTTGCAATAGTTTTAATTTATTCTCACCTTCTTTCCCTGCCAAATATACTTCAGCACTATTTTATTCAAGTCTTCAAAATAATCTTTCCCTAACCTAATTGGAATTGTCTGGAACAAGTATAAAATTCTAGGTAATATATTCATTTTAATGGTTGATATTCTCCCTATTAATGATAGTTGTAAATTTTCCCATTTTGCCAAAGTCCACGATCATCCGTTGTTTGAGTTTTTTATAATAATTGTTCTCTTTAAGTGTACCACATCTTGCTGTCAAATGTATCCCCAAATACTTAACCTTATTTGTGACCTGGATCTTCAAAACTTCTGCCAATTCTTCCTTTTGTTTTGCTAGCATTTTGACTTTGTCAAAATCTTCATTTTATCTTTATTTATTTTCAAACCTGCTACCTTTCCATATTCCTCTATCTTTTCTATCAACTTAAGTGCTGTTTCTAATGGATCCTCTAAGATAAAAACCAGGTCATCTGCAAATGCTTGTAATTTATATCCTTTTTAATTTTCATTCCGTTTATATCTTTTTCTTCTCTAATATTTCTATTTAGTACTTCTAATGTTAACATAAACAACAGAGGTGACAGCGGGCAACCTTGTCTTGTCCCTTTCTTTATATCAATACAATCTGTCAATTCCCCATTTATCATTACCTTTGCTGTTTGTTTATGATATATAGCTTCTATGGCTTGAATAAATTTCTTACCAAAGCCCATCTGCTTCAACTGTAATAACATAAATCGCCAATTCACATTATCAAAGGCTTTCTGTGCATCTAAAAATATCAAAGCCATTTGTTTTTCAGGATGTGCCTCATAATATTCCAAAGTGTCCAGGATTATTCTCATGTTGTCTTTAATTTGTCTCTTTGGCAGAAACCCATTTTGATCAGGATGAATAAAGTTATTCAAATATCTTTTAAGTCTTTCTGCCATTATTGAAGTGAAGATTTTATAGTCTGAATTTAGCAGGGAAATAGGTCTATAGTTCTTAATTTGTTGTGGGTCGGCATCCTCCTTTGGCACAAGTGTAATATATGCTTCTGACCACGATTTGGGTGTCCTCATCTTTAGCATAACTTCTAGCAATGGAAGATTCAACGATTCCTGTAGTGTCTTATAAAATTCCGCTGGCAATCCATCTGGGCCTGGTGCCTTTCCATTATTTTGTTTTTTTAATGCTTCAGTTAACTCCATCATCGTTATATTCCATCCTAGCATCATTTCAGTGTCTTTAGATATCTGGGGTAAATTTGCTTTTTGCAGGTATTGTTTAATTCTTTCCTTCTCTATATTCTCTTGTTCATACAATTTTCCATAGTAGTCCTGTATAATTTTCCTTCTTTCTATTTCCATAGCAAATTTGCCCTTGATCATCTATCAATTGCATTATTTTTCTTGATTCTCTTTTTTCAATTTATATTCTAACCATCTACCTGGTTTATTCGTATCTTCAAAATAATTCTGTTTAGCACCTCTAATTTTTGGGGCTAATTCCTCCTTTTCCATTAGCCCCATTTTATGTTTAATTGTGTCCATTTTTACTTTAATGTCCTTTTTTGTGGAGGTTTCTGAAACTCTTTTTCAAGTCTCTTATATTCATCCTCTAAAGTTTTTAAAGCTTGTCTTTTCTTCATATTTCTTTTCCTTGTATAATCTATTATCAAACCTCTGGTGTAAGCCTTCATTGTATCCCAAAGATTTTGTATTGATGTGTCCTCTGTTCTGTTTTCTTTAAAGAAGAAAGCCAATTCTTTCTCCATTTTCTGTACAAAGTCCTTTTCTTTTAATATAGTATTATTTAAAGTCCATCTAGATCTTCTCCTTTGTCCTTTCCATTTAATTGTCATTGGATTGTGGTCTGCCCAAGTACTTGTTTCTATATCAATTTCCTGTATATTAGAAATCAATTCTGTTGACATCCATATCATATCTATTCTAGACCATGATGAGTGTCTATTTGAATAAAAAGTATATTGTCTATTTTTAGCATTTCTTTCTCTCCAGCCCGTCTTTTAAATTTATTTCATCTGTCATTTTAAAGAAGGATTTTGGAAGAGTCTTTCTACTTTGCTTTATTGTTTTCTGTTTATAGCCAATTTCTATTCCATTGAAGTCTCCCATCATGCATATATTATCATAATCTAATTCAATTATTTTCCTGTGTAGTTTTCTATAAAATTCATCTTAATTGTCATTTGGAGCATAAATTGCTATTAGTAGTACTTTCACATTTTTTTTATATATATATATAAGTACTTTCACATTATTGTCCATTATTTCCACCATCAAGATTCTTCCATCATCATTCGTATAAATTTGTTCCGCAGTAATTGTATCTCTAATATATAAAACTACTCCTCTTTTCTTGCATCGTGTCAACGAAGTAAATATTTTCCCTAGTTTTGGCTGTACCAGTATTTGTTCATGTTGCTTTTTAATATGTACTTCTTGTAGGCAGATTATATCAAATTTTAATTTCTCTAATTTATGAAATGTTTTCCTTCTAACAGCAGAGTTAAGTACATTTATGTTGACTGTAATCAGTTTTTTCTCTTCCATGTTTATACTTTATAAGAAGGATTTATTGCTCTTGGTTCTCGTTGTTCTCTGGGTTCCACTCTGCCTCCTACTGCACCTTTTTCTTTTTCAGTCACTTCTTCCTCTTGGAATCTAATTAATACCTCCTCTCTTCCTACCTCTTCCTCTTTCCCTCTGAAATATTCTGCGTAAAATAGTTCTGCTTTCTCGGTTGAATCTATTCTGTGCCTTTGTTCTTGCCATGTAAACATGAGCCCTTCTCGTATCACCCATCTGTAATTAACACCTTTCTTAAGTAGTATTTTAGTCAAGAATTGATATTCTCTTCTCATCTCTCTCACTCTTCTTGGTACTTGTTTCAGAACCACAATTTCCTTGTCTTTAAATTTCAATGTTTTCTCTCTTGCCATCTGTAGTATTTGCGTTTTAATTGCTTTCTTGATAAATCTTATGTGGACTTCTCTTGGTAGCTTGTTTCTCACTGCATATCTTGTAAAAACTCAAAAAACCTCATCTATTCCATCCATCATCTTCTCTGATTATCTCCAATGCTTCTGCCAAGATTTCTATCATTATTTCTGCCAAATTTTCTCCCTTTTCTTCTATATTTTGAAATCTGAGATAAAATTCTGATCTGTCAATCTCCCATCCCAACATTCCACTCTTGTCTTGTTTGACCACACTCAAGCTACTGTCAATATCTCCAATTTTCTTATCTCTTTGTTCATCTTTTTCTTCAATTTTTTTGAAATCTGTCCTCATATTTCATCATCATTTGGTGGATGTTCTCAATCTTTTCATCTGTTTTTTCTGTTCTTTGTTCAATATTCTCTGTTCAATTTTCTCTGTTCTTAATTCTATTTTTTGAATTCCTTGCATAAGCATTTGCAATGTCACTTCCTTATCTTTCTCACATTCCTTTTCCTGCTGCAACATCGTCTGTATTGATCGTTGTCCTCCAGATGGTGAATAGGAGGAAGTTGATATTGAAGAGCCAGTGGCCATTATCTTTCTACTCATTTCCAAACAATTGATAAACTATACGATAGTTGAGAAGTACAAAATCTTAAGGTTCTTCTATATCTTAATCCACTTATATAAAAGCCAAATATAATCCCAAATTGCAGTAAAAAAAACCTCTTCAGGTTCTTGTACACCTTAATCTGTTTATATGGAAGCAAAATATAATCCCAAATAGCAATTAAAAAAACTCTTCAGGTTCTTGTACACCTTAATCCAATTAATTCTAATTAATTAGGAAAAATTTGACAGATCAGTCACAATAAAAATAACAATAAAGTTCTTCAGGTTTTTCTATACCTTAATCCAATTAAGTGGAGTGGAATGGACCAAACAAACAAAAAAAGGCAATATTTAATCAAATAGAAAAAACTTATAATTAATAAAGAAAAGAAAAAGAATAAAAAAGCAAAAGAAGGAGAAGAAGAAAAAGAACACCATTATAAGGGAAAGAAAAAGAAAAAATTATTCCCCTAAAAAAGGAAAAAATAATAAAATAAAAAGAATTCCCATCCAAAAGGCCACAGTCATAGATGTCAGCTGAAAATAATTAAATGGGGAAAGTAGAGAAGAAAAAAAGAAGGGTTGCTGTCAGAAAAGGGAAAGAAAAACACACTGCCACTATATAATGTCCAAGGCTCTTTTGTTAAATTCCAAACAAATTTTACAGCTCTCTTTCCAAGGTCACTACAATCTTTTTTCTTTCAACTCCAAGCTTTCTTTCAACTCCAGACTCCAGCCACTGATAGTATCCCAGAGGAGCACCTGTAATAACATTCTTCCATGCTCATCCCTCTATCTTATCAACAAATAGGCTCAAAGTCCTTTGAAGTGAAGCACCAGCTCTTGTTATTCTCAAATTTATCAAGCACTCAAAAAAGAGGGGGGGGGAAAGCAATGTATCCAAGCCTCTGGGTGGCAGTGTTACTTATTATCCTCTACTTTCACTTTCCTCCTTGTATCCAAAACAAAGAAAAAAAATTGAGAAGTACTTTAAAAGATAAAATTAATTGAAAACTATACAATAAAACACTAAAAAGAAAATGGAAGAAAATCTGTCACCTGAAAAGGATTATTAAGTAAATATAAAAAGAAGAAAAAAAACCAGTCCAGTTTACAATTGAAAGGCGTTTGTTAAAAAGTCCAGCAATAAAAAAATAAAAAGACACTAAGTTTGACTTCAGGCTTAATCTCGCCACTTAACCTCTTCTGTCTTCGATTTTAACTTTTATTTTTTATTTTAAATTTTAACCTTAGGGTGTTCTCTCAAATAGTAAAATTTAAAAAGTATCTCACCAAGCCAACACACTTTCTCTCCTGCTTCCTTCTTCTGTTCCGGAGCTGTCCCAACTTCAGCAGCTTCAATGGCTGCCTCTCTGCCACCAGAAAAAAGGGCTTCTTCTGGATCTACCAGGGACTTTGCAGTGTCCCTGGGATCAACAGGATGTGCCCTTCTCTTTCACTGTCTCTATGGGACGGTTTAGGCCTAAAGGACCGTCCAGCAGCAGAGATATCGATGGTGATCTTGGAGCTTCAAGATCGCACGTCCGTATCATCGTGATGTCAGCCCCTCCCCCTCCATACCTGAGTATTTTTTATTTGAACAAAAAAACTGATGTAGCACTGGATAAGCACACCACACAGCTAGGGTTGACCTTAAACTACAGGCAGCCCATCTTGGTCCAAAAACTCTACCAATTTTTATAATTTCAATCCCAAATTGTTCAGATATGTTGAAAAGTTCAGCTTGGTTCTTACTGGATCAATGAAAAATAGTATATATCTTATCAATAAATATTTGAAAATGATTTACTTGCTTTGTTTCTTTTATTGAATCATCTAAAACAAGTTGGAGGCGATCGTTTAAGCAGTGCCATATTATGATGTTTGGAAACACTTTTGCTATCCTAGTGCTTATCCCAGATTTTCTCCCAAGCATAACACTGGCACCATCAGAGCAAAATCCTATTAAATGTTTATCTGGATAGTTCTTAGTAAACCCAACATTATTCAAACTTTCCATTATTCAAACTTTCCATAACTGAAGAACATATTGTCTCTGCATTTTGTTTTTCCAATTCAACTAGCTCAAGGGAAATTGTTGGTGAGAAAACTGAATTCTCAACTTTTAAGTAAAGTATAAGAACTGGTTTGGAAGATATTGTTGAGGCTTCATCAATAATCAAGCAGATTTTGCAAGTTTTTTCAACAATTTTGGTAAATGTTTTCGAATGTCTTTTGCAATGAAATCTACTATTGCAACTGCAGTTGTACGTGAATGCAATCCTATTCCCAGATCTAATCCATTTTTAATTTGCAATTCTATAAGATCTTCTATATATGAAAATGGTTTGCACGTTTGTGCCAGATTGTACACTGTGTTAAACACTCTACAAGTACTACCCAAATATTTTTCAGTCATCTTGTCCAGTTCTTTACTTATTACATCCTACTCACATTGCTTTAACTTCTCTGTGTAAATGTTGTGAGTTTTAGATGAGAAATGCTCTTTCAATATTTTTCTAAGAGATGCTTGTTGCACCTCTCTACTTTTCCCTGCTGGCTCGATTTGGAAATTTTTCCATTCCTTTGCTACATGAACACTTTTTTCTTTTGTTGAAACCTCAATTTTTTTGCAGTACTTGCAACTTAGCTTTTTCTGGGAAATTTCCAGTCCATCATATTTCTCCTTAAAATTGGTGTACTACTGCAAGGGTGGCTGGGTGGCCTGGGAGTTGGCACTGAACCGGGGCTGATCCGGAGGAAGTCCTGAAGGTGGAGGATAAGACAATTGAGCAATCACTCCAGAGGGCTCATCAGGTGGCGGCCTGGGCTGTCAAGGCCTCTACAGCAGCCTCCTTTTTTTATCAGGGCATTCTATGGTGGCTTTGCCAGCTTCAGGATAGAATTCCAGACACTGATGTACGAGTACATCAGGATATCAACAAATTAGTAGTTGTGGTGGAGTTCACGGTGGATGCCCCACTTAATGGCACCAGGTTTACATCAAAGGCTGTAGCATCATCAGTGGTGGCACAGAGAATGTTCTGGCTTAAAAATTGGCAGGTGGAAACTTGCATCTGCCCTGGTACGAGGGGATTAGCTATTTGGGGAATCCCTTGACCCTCTCTTAGTAGGAGTCAAGGACAAGAGGAAGTTCCTCCAGTCCCTTTCCAGACAGTCGAACCTCCGATCAGCTCCTTACTTCCAGAGATCTTCCTTCAGACTGGAATCCAGCCCGGGGCTTCAAAGGTCACAGAGACAAATTTTCCCTCACCAAGAGCAACAGCAGGACTGGGCTGGCAAGAGTAGACCTCAATACTCAGGCAAGTGACCCTTTAGAGGGGGAGGAAGTCACCCTTTCCAGTGTTCTAATTGATTGCAGTTCAGTTCCTCCCATTGGAGGCAGATTAGCCTGCTTTGCGGATCACTGGGAGGATATCATATCAGACACTTGGGTGCTTAGAACAGTGAGAACGGGTCTTTTTCTTGAGTTTAGATCCCAGCCCCTGAGATTTTTTGTGGCTTGTCCCATATCCAGGGACGTAAAACAGAGGGGACTCATGGAGACTGCCATTCAGCACTTGCTGGATATTAGGGCTATCCAGGTGGTTCCTCAGAGTCAGAATGGAAGGGGTTTTTATTCCAGATTCTTCGTTATTCCTAAGGCCTCGGGGGGGTGGGGGTGGAGAGCGATATTGGAAAGAAAAAGGCTCAATAAATACCTAATTTACAAGTGTTTTAAGATGCAATCACTTCAAACAATTCTAGAGAGTGTTTGGGAGGGTGACTTCCTCACATCAATCAACCTGACTGAGGCCTGTCTTCATATCTGGATATATCAATTACACAGTTGTTTCCTTCATTTCTGCTACACTGGTCAACATTATCAGTACAGGGCCATGCCCTTTGGGCTTTCTACTGTGCCCAGGGTCTTTACTAAGGTGCTGGCAGCTCTAGCAGCATATTTATGGGCCATTCCAGTATGGGTACAATGTTACCTGGATGACATTTTAATCCAGTCATCCTTGGAAAGAGTGGCCCGGAGGGACCTTCAAACAACAGTCTCAGTATTGCAGGCCCATGGGTTCTCCATAAATTCTAAGAAAAGCCATTTCTCCCCCACTACTTCTTTATTACATCTGGGGGCTAAGATTGATACTGTCTCATGCAAAGTTTTTCTCTCCCAGGATCAGCGGGTGAGTTTGCAGGCCCTGGCAGGCAGGATTCAGAGAGAAGGGACCTTTCCCTTGACCTTCCTCTCACAGCTCCTGGGGAAGATGGTGTCATGCATTTCTATCATCCCTTGGGCATGTCTACACTCCAGGATGCTGCAGTGGTTCCTTCTGCCTTATCAAAAGGCAGGCAAGAGTCACTCCTTGATCAAGGTCAGGGTTCCCAGATTGGTAACAAGGTCATTCTGGTGGCAATCACAGTCGATCTGCAAAGGTCACCTGTTCCAGGAGTCTCTAAGGCTCATCATCACAACCAATGCCAGCCTGTCTGGATGGGGAGCATATCTCTCCCAGATGGCGCAAGGTCAGTGATCAGGGCCAGAACAGGGACGGAACATCAAGTGGTTGGAGTTGAGTGTAGTTCGTTTGGCCCTCAAGTACTTCAAGCACTTGGTGCAAGGAGCTCCAAGGAGTTAATTGTGACAGACAATGTGGCCACAAAGGTGCACATAAGCAGACAAGGGGGGACAAGGTCCCAATCCCTGATGATGGAAGTGGAATGCCTGGGCCGCTGGATGGAAAATCATCTCTGGCAGAGCACATTTCAGGAATAGACAATGTGCAAGTGGATTGGCTCAGCAGAGCCAGGATAGATTATACGGAGTGGAGTCTTCATCCCTCTCTTTTTCAAGAGCTGACAAGGAGGTTCAGCCACCCTTGGTGGACCTTTTTGCTACCCCCAAGCAATACCAGACTGCCCAGGTTCTTCTCCAGGTTTGTCACCCTGGGGGTGGAGGGGACCAATGCACTAAGGAGCCACTGGCCTCCAGGCCTCATGTACACTTTTCCTCCCCTTCCACTGTTGCCAGCGATGGTCTGGAAGATTTTGGAGAGAGCGGAGATCATTCTGCTGGCACCGTATTGGCCCCACCATCCCTGGTTTGTGGACCTGGTGAATTTGTTGCCCCACCTTGAAGAATTCTGCAAGATAGGGTATTACTGCATCAGGGAACCCTGGTTCATCCAGAGCCACATTGGTTACAACTACCCGCATGGCGCTTGAGCAGGGCTCTCTGAAGAAAGACAATCTTTCAGAAAAAGTGATTTCAACTATTCAGGCAGCTAGGAGACCTTCCACGAATCATATTTACAATGCAACTTGGAAGGCTTTTGCCAGTGGTGCTTGAAGTATCATCTTAACCCTAAGGCTGTTTCTATTGCCAACATATTGGAATTCCTCTTAGATGTCCTGGATAAAGGCCTGTCAGCTAATATACTTTGCAGGCAACTACCAGCCTTATTTTCTGTTCTGCCTTATGGGAAGTCATGGTCCCTTACACTCAACCCCACAGTCTGTAGATTCCTTAAGGGTGCATCCAATCTTAGGCCTCCTGTGGTGCACAGGTTCCCTACATGGGACTTGTCCAAGGTACTGCAGTCTCTTACTCGGGCTTCCCTTTGAGCCTTTGAGATCGGTTAGCCTACACATGCTAACCATTAAGGTGGCATTCTTAGTAGCGATTACAGCAGCTAGGAGAATTTCAGAACTGGCAGTTCTGTCAGTTCAGGAAGTCTTGTGTATCTTTAACCTGGACAGGGTGGCACTCAGATTGAATCCAACCTTTGTACCTAAGGTCAATTCCTGGTTCCATAGAGCTCAGGAACTTATTTTGCCTAATTTCTGTCCTAACCCAAATCGCGCTCTGGAATGAGTGTGGCATTCTCTTGATGTCCATCGAACACTCAAGATTTATATTTGGCAGACTGCAGCCTTTCGTAAAACAGAGTCACTTTTTGTATCATTTCAACCAGCCTCGTTGTTGGGTGGTAAGGTCACACCTTCAATGGTGCCTGATGGATCAATTCCTGCATATCTAGAGCCTACAAGAGTAGGTCTCTTTCTGTGCCTTGGGGTGTGATGGCACATTCTGCAAGGAGTGCAGCTACAATGGCGGCCTGAGCCACACAATGAAATTTGCAGGGCAGCTACATGGTCTTCGCCCTCTCTGTTCATAAGGAACTATCTGAACGCCTTTGCATCAGCAGATGCAGCATTTGGCAGATGGGTTCTTCAGAGAGTTCATGTGGAGAGGAATGCACAGGACCAGACTTGAGCCCTCCCAAGAACACTCCAGCTTTGGTATGTCCCTTTGCTCTGGACTCTTGTAACCACATAAAGGAGAAGGAACATTGGTCTTACCTGAATGTTCTTTCTCTTTCTGTGGTGAGAGAGTCCAGCTCCACCCTCGGTAAGTCTGGTCTGGGGCTTGGACAGGGGGGAGCATGAGGTGTTTTTCCCTTCTTACATCTACATCCAGTCTGTCATGTGTCTTCGCTGAAAGCTGGGGAGGAGCCAGCAACAGAGGTGGAGCTTAAACAGCTTCAACAGACTCAGTCCAATCAGCGAGGAGACCGAGTTAACCCTTTGCTCTGGACTCTCACCACAGAAAGAGAAACATTCAGGTTCCTTTCCTCTAACTCCAGGAATGTCTTTCTCAAAGCCTGCAGATGTGTGGACATGCTCTCCCCCAGCTTCACTTGTGCTTTATACAGTCTCTGTCAGCAACACTTTACTGCCCGCAGTCTCTCTAACATGCACACTGCGCAGTGCCTCATGTGCACCAGCTGACTATCTTCTACAGCCAGAACTTTGCTGGCTAATGCCTTTTCATTTCTTCTCTGGTTCCCATCATCCAGGACTGCTGGTGGATTAGTAACTATCATCACAACTCCTCCCTTCTCAGGTACATCTCCATCTTTACACTCCAGGAGAGGTAGTTTGTCTTATTCAGCGGAGACACCATGAAATCTCTTTCCATTACGCTGACAGAAGCCATGTTGCTTATTTCCATTACAAGCACTAACCACTAAACCATGATGCACAACCCCTTCTGGCTCTGGAGCAAGCTCTCACTGGGTTTCTCTTCTCTCTGGTTTCTCTATTCACTCTGGCTTTCTCTCTGGACTGGGCCCATAACCTGTCAGAGTGCACACCAGTGGTAGTATTCTACTGGTTCAGTCAAACCGGTAGCTCCGAGGATTATCTGTGAGCGAACCGGTTTGCTCCGACGATTAGCTACTGGACCCTCCCACCCATCTATACTTATTTCCTGCTTTTCAACCTCAGCTGCT
>AZIM01006290.1:27572-37924 GCA_000516915.1 Ophiophagus hannah | reverse complement strand
TTGGTGGTCCTTGAGGTCCAAAAGGTTGGCAACCCCTGTCTTAAATGATAGTTTCTATTTACAAGAACCTCTAGTTCTAGAAGATGGTCAGATGAAGACACTGGTGATTATCAAGTTGGAGGATTACAGGAACTGATGGATACCCATAGAATTATGGCAAGCAGCAGGAGAAGAATCAGTAAGGCTAACCAAGGAAACCTGGAGAATTATACAGTGGCCAACAGATTTGAAGAGATCAATCTGCATCCAATTCTAAAAAAATGGAACTCAATAGAGCATACAAACCATTGTACAATTTCACAAACTAGCAGAATAATGCTAAAGATCATTCAATGCAGATTACAGCCTTATACAGTAAAAAAGATGTCAGATGTTCAAGCTGACCCCACTCATTATTTCTTGCAATGTCCCCCTCCTCTCCCCTCATGCTCACTATTGTCTGGAAAATGTTATATATTCTACAATAAGAATCTGTTTGAAAGAAATCTTTTCTTGCTCTGCTTTCTTCCCCATTCAAGAAAGAATAAAATCATCATTTCCTTCTCTTCATTCTTTTTTTTAAAGATATTCATTTTATTTCTGTATATTTTTAGATTTTTAATATCCCCAATAACTTTTTACATGGGTAAAGGTGGGAAGAAACACAATTCTTTCAAAATAATTCAAAGGGCGATGGAGATTAAGAGCCTCATTTTTGTTTTTTGTCTTTTTATTGCCAGTTTTCTCTTGCTGTTGAACTTCATGGTGGTTCATTTTCCCTGAAGCTATAATCTTTATGGATCAACTGAAGAAGAAATTCCAGTGAACACAAAGGACTTACTTCTGTGTAAATATGCATATGGTATGATACTTTTACTACTTAATACTGTAAATATACCCCTGCCAGTAAAATCAAGCAAGGTCTGTTTTTTTCATGTAGACAAGTGCATTAATTCCTAAAGTCTCAAGTGGGAGGTTATATACAATGTTGATAAAAAATTAGTCTTTGTAAATTTAGCAAATACAGTAGCTCTGTTGGGTTTAGCAGTAGTAAAAGTAGAAAAATCCCATTTCTTTTCATAACATAGTGATTTGCATCAAAGGCAAAAAGGAGAAACTTTTACACTCTGTACCAAGGCAAGGAGTCAACCTCTAGTTAAGGCTCCATTGACTGCTTTGGAAGTTCACATTTCCCTCCTGCTGTGGGACTAAATGGAATCCTTATTTGTTATAGCAGATGTGGAAGAAGAGAATTTTTGAGCAGCACAATAGGACTGAAACACCATATTATGACTTTCCTTCTTTGCATCTCTTTCAACACTTCACACATGCTTTCTGCATGGATTACTCCCTTTCCCCATTTCTTGTTTAAGTGTCAGCTGACTGATCTTCCCAGACATTTGACAGACAGCATGACTAGTAAAGTATTTTGATGAAATTCTGGGACGTCTTATCATACTTCAGTTAAGTATCCCCCGGTATCTTGGATCAGCAGAAAACTAAACTGGAATGACATTTGCTGCCGTTTCTGCTGATTCGTCTCCTGACTCTATAGCTTTTTATCTGGTTTGCCACCAAATAGCAGTGGCCTCATTAATGTGTTTGGGGTATGTTTCATTTTCAAGATATTTCTTTTTTAAATATTCAAAATATGTTAACACAAAATACAGAGTATTCACACACACACAGAGAGAGAGAGAGAGAGAGAGAGAGAGAGAGAGAGAGAGAGAGAGNGAGAGAGAGAGAGAGAGAGAGAGCTAAATAAAACAATCCTTAAATTTAAGAAAAATGGAAACCATAGAAAAAGATAAAAGTCCCAAACAAAGAAATGTAATGAATTCACTGCAAAGTCTCATCAATTATGGACTATATAATTATGGACTATAATCACTGGTACAGAGTATTTGATAGATTATATGTGTGTTTGTGTGTGTTTGTCTATATAGTGAGGGAGGAATATAGGCGGTGAGCAACAGTGTAGCTAAAGTGGTGGAATAGGCATGGGGAGGTTTATGTTATAATATAATACTCTCTTAGATACAGAAGCTGGTTAAGTGACATTGGGCTGGTTACTCTCTCTCAGTGCTAGTTTGGGAAGTTCATTCACATACGTATATGGACCAGCATGTTAGATTATGATCCATAACTTTAAGTGAAGTAGCCTTCATCCTCAGGTACATTGATTCAGACTGCTAATAATGAGTTTGTGTGTGTGTTTCTGCATAGTAATATATGTCTATATCAAGTCAATGTTGACTTTTAATGACCATGTGGGAAGATTCTTTCTAGGTATACATATATACACACAAATATACATAATCAGATAAAAGTATATATGTTCTCTAAGACTTGATTGGCAATTGCTTTCATGGAAGAAAAAAATTGAGAATGAGGAATTGTTAATCAGGAGGATATAGCAGATGAGTATTTTATGAACTATGCTAAAAGTATGTACATGCTGATTATAGGGTGACACTTGAGGGACGTGGGCATGTATAGGTACATGTTTATCTGTGATATTTATTCTGGTGAACTTGCAGTTCCACTGGGAGACAGTTTTAACTAATTCTATTTTGTGTTTACAGATCTTCTTTAATGCATGGATTAAGTCTGGCTAATTTGTTTGGGGGGTTGAGAAAGCTTGAGTAAAAGATTTTCCCACATTTTCTATTTTTACTTGATTAAGTTAGTTTCAGCTTGACTGTCAGTCTAATGGAGATGTTAATACTCAGTCTGATATGGATTCTGTTAATGTTTATGGGAAGATGGAGACAGTATAAGGCATGAAATATATTTTGATATAAAAACTTCCCACAAGTTATCATGTCCGTCCTAAATCCACTCAGCATTTAATACCTAGTAAAGCATATAAAGCCATGTGAAACAAGTTGATTTCCCCCTGGAAAATTAAGTTGCGGCCACTTCTTATGCTCTCTGAAGTCTAAAGTTTGTGCCTTTTCCTCCCACCTTTCAAAAGGTGCAATAGAAACTTTGCTTTGTACTTTTCATACAGTACAGATGGCAGCTGTGTTGACATTTTCCTGATTCCTGTCTTTAAGAATTATATGCAGTTTCTGCATTAAGCATCTTTGAATCACATTAGGGTTATACAATATGTACTATAGGACCCCATACAATACAAATTCAGATTTGGAATACAAGCTTTCATGGGTGCACAATAAATTCATGAAAAATAGTAAAATTCCAGACTCATAGGAAGGAGGAAGAAACAGGAAGGAGGAAGAAAGAAGGAGGATGATTTCCACCTGGCCATGCTTTCACTGGTAGCAAAACCTTAAATTTGAGTCTTTTATATCTCTAACTCGGCCTTTTCCCCAGCCAAGTGATTTCTGGGTGTACTTTCCACGACTACATTCCACTTCTACTAGATTTTCATTTAGTTAACTTTATTTTTTTCTCAAAACAGAAGTAGCAAGTAGAATAGGAAAAGGGCCAAGTCTTGGCTATATAAAGAGCCAAGCTGATTGCAAATTTGAACATTTCTTCACTTTGGGTACAATGCAGCCTAATTACTATTTTTTGTTTAAGCTCTTCAATACAGTGGATTTAGTCAACCAATTTTATATTTGACAACAGCATGTTAATTGAAACTTTTGAGAACTGCTATTCGGGTACCTGGAGCATAATGAAAACAAGAGCATCTCTGAGGGAATATGTTTGTAGTATTTGAATTAAGAGGTTCCCCTCTCACCCTCAGTTAGTGTCATATAATAAATATGAAATCCACAAAGTGCAAAGCACCCCAAACAGAAACAATTATATGTATTTGTTCATGTTCATATGTCTTCCTCAAAACATGCTTTATGTTGTGTGTTCATAAAATTTAAATTCTACTCAGAAAACCCAAGGAATAAAAAAATGTTATATATCGGTAGACCCCATATACATGTATGCACTTGCCATTGGCACAGTTCTTATCTCTTTCTCATATATAAACACATGTATCTATATCTATCTTGACTTTTAAACTTTTAAGTCAGTTTAAAGGACCTTTTAAAGTCACTTGAGGGCATCCACAATTTAAATCAGTTTAGATAAGTTGATTTGATATCTTAATTCCGTGAGCATTATTACAAGCATACTACTGATTATATTTGTGTCTGGAATTAGTTTTAATTGTCTCTCCAATTTTAATCTTACAAGATTAAATTGGCCTTTTAAAATGTGTTTATTCTTCTACTCTGGAAACTCTTAAAATATCATTGGCACATGGATACGATGTAAAAGAAGAGACATTAGTATTCTTCTTGTTATTATTAAGGGTATATATTATGGTATAATTGTACAATATAAAGCACCTTATAAAAAGGGGAGGCAAAATGGAGCAGGCACAGCTCCTCTTCTTAATTTCATTTAGAATAAGTTTTCATTAATATTGCATATTCTTTATTTATAGAAGACAACATTATATAGTTTTATACTATCAAAGCAGAGCATAAACTGAGTCTCTATCCAAACATTGCATTAAACCATAATGTGCTTCCTTTTTTGGTTTAACAAGTCATGTGAACCTAACTATGTTGGTTTGTAATAAATATTTATTTCAATCTCTTAGAAATTCATAATGCTAGGACAGATAAAAGGAAAGAGAAGTAGAGCATGGGCAGAAGCAAGGTGGATAGATTTAATAACAGCAATGGGAGACCAGAAGAGCTAGTGGGCCACCGAATATCCTAGAGAAGATTTATCTACATGGTCACTAAAAGTTTATGCTGATGGCACATAATCAACCTATCTATTGGCATGGCGTGCTGGTCAACCAAGAATAGTGTTCAGCCGAATGGGAGATTAAAACTTTCAGAAATGCTAAAATTGTAGGCATTTGCTTATCTTTTAAAACTTAAAATTCTCTGCTTTAAAAGAGGTCAACAAAAGTACACTAATTTGAGAAAAATTGATTCAGTTAATTAACCTTTGGTGTTGTTTAGATATAACCCAATATAATTGGAATGCAAAACATTATTAACCCTTTCCCAGCTGATTCCCAAATGGCTCCTGCTGCTAATATGAAAAAGAGAGAACAAGAGAGCAAATCAAGAGAAGGAGGAAAAAGAAATTGTTCCAATTTGTGTAACAGCAGAAAAGAGGATTAAAAACCTTGGGAACATTTTCAAACATTTAAAGCTTTAGGAAAATATATGGATTCAGCAAATGGGGGATGTCAAGGGAAGCTTTGTGAGAAGACATTCACCACAAATTAAAGGACATCATAAGAATATTTATATGGTGGTGTGATTTCCACTGTGTCACTTCTTTCCATCTTTCTATAATGGAAAAGCAAATTTATTTCTATTGAATGATTATCTGACATTAAGTTGGTATCACATCTTAGTGACCACATAGATAACCTTTCTCCAGGATATTTTTCCATCCTGGTCCTGCATGTCTTCCAATGGTGTGTCTGCTGCTGCTGTAATGGTCCTCTGCTGGTTATTTCTTCTCTTTTCTTCAACCTTTCCTAGCATTAGACCCTTCTCTAGAGGGTTCTATGACAACTCACCACAGCCAACTTACCACAACCAACTCACCACGGGACAACTTGCTGGGGGACAAGAGTTACATAATATCAAAGAAATAGTGGAACAGAATCATTAAAAAATGATGCCAAAGGAGGGACACAATGAATGTGAATGACAAAAATTAAAATAATGTTTTAAATTATTTTAAATAATTAAATTCAATTGTTGAATTGTCCCACAGCGAGTTGTCCTGTGGTGAGTTGGCCAGGTTGAATTGTCCCACAGTGAGTTGGCCACAGCAAATTGACCATGGCAAGTTGACCATGGTAAGTTGGCTATGGCAGGTTGGCTGAGGTGAGTTGTCCCATTCCATCTCCAGATAGCTTGGCTTTTGCATAAGTATACAAAAGTATGATCCTTTGAGCCTGGTCAAATAAAGAAGTCTGGATAATTTTATGTGCTAGCTTTGTTGGGTTATCCATGGTATTCACACTAGTCTTGTTGAAATTCAAATTATCAATATTTATTCTATCCTGCTGCTTCTTCTTTGACTTCTTCAAAGGTTGACTTTGGCCTCCCTAGAATGTAACAGGGAAAGCCATTGCCTGCAAGATTCTGATTATTATAGATTGCAAACATAGGAAAACTGATTATCTTTTCCCAAGAGTTTAATGGCTATTCTATGGCATATATCTTGACTGCTGATTCTTTTACAGTTGATCATTGATCCAAAAAGGCAGAATCTATCCTGCTCCTCATTATCTTCATTTTCAGTTCAAAGGCTATTGTTATACTTATTGTCATTAGTTTGGTCTTTTTAAAATTTAATCTTAGTCCCATATTTTCACTGTGCCTCTTGATTTTCATTACTGGAGCTTTCAGGTCATTTGAATTTTAAACAATCAGATTAATATCATCACCATAACATAGGATATTCATTTTTCCCTTTTGTTTTAAATCTTGCTCATCTTCTTGGAATCCAACTTACATCAATATATATTGTATTTCACATATACATTAAATAATTAAGCAGAGAATGCACAGCTTTGTCTCGTTCTTTTGCTGAACTGCAGCCCATCTGTTTCACCATCTGAATTGTAGCTTCCTGACCTGTATATAAAATTTGCATAAGAATAGTAAGACATTCTGGGATTCCCATCTTCCTAAGCATATTTCCCAGTTTGACATGGTTGACACAATCAAAGTCATTATATATTAATAAATTGTGCATTTTT
This sequence comes from Ophiophagus hannah, assembly GCA_000516915.1. NCBI lineage: Eukaryota > Metazoa > Chordata > Lepidosauria > Squamata > Elapidae > Ophiophagus > Ophiophagus hannah. Next base: position 31,230 of record AZIM01006290.1, on the reverse strand, counting down.
TTCATTTCTAAATGTTGTAAACCTTTAATAATTTGGGGTTAGGAACAGGGAAACTCCAAATATTATGGTACCAAATAACAGCCAGGGAGAAAACAATATATAGGATTACTTACAAAGTACCAGAGATTATTATACCATGAAAGACAGATAATTCACAAACGTTACTTTGATTACTTTGTATTAAATACATGTAAGAACACTGTCACCTAAATTCCTTTGGAAAGGATTCTTGAAAACAAATTAGTTTACATTAAAATGAATGAAAGTTTGTACAACCCCACCCACCCACNACCCATACATAGGTTTTCTGCACAGCACATGTAACTTTCCCAGTTTTCATATGTAAATTGAAAAAAGAGTAGTTAATAAAGCAACCAGTTGCAGGAATTTAGGACTAGATCATGACAAATTTGCTACTTAGAACTTGCCTGTAAATCAGTTTTTCTAGGCTAATCTTTTTGGCATTTTTCCATCCAAGTCTTGTGTATTTAGACATTTCTTGTAGAATTGCCATTGATTATATAAAAATTGTACCCTACATTTTGATTATTTCAAGAGGGGTCTTTAGCTTTCATAACAGTTTCAGAAGGCATAGGAAGGGAGATAAAAATCTGGATAGAATCTTTTCTACCTAAACTTGAAAATTATCCTACTTAAATACACATTAATATATTTGGAATAAGCAATATTCACTCTGTAATTTAAGTTTGGATTTTTGCTTACCTCCCAGAAATATTCAACAATATTTGATAAGCATCAAGTTGAATAGATTTTTCAAGAAGTTTCTATACCGTTATAGCTGAAGTAAATAATTTAGATTTCTTGGCACACTTCTTTGCTGATTTGAAAAAAAATAATTGATGGATTACTATTTGATCCAAGAGTAACTGTTTTATAAAAGAATGAGAATCAAATCAATCCAGAAAAACAAAACAGTAAAACACCACCACAAGTCTTTCATGTACAAATTCAGATTCTATACTTTCATATTAAGATGGCATTATCTAAATTTTGCATAGAATACTAAAAGCTAATTCTGATCCCAGTTGCCAGATATGTCTTCAGATACTTGTCCCATTTGAGCATCAGGCTGTGCTGTTTAGAATGGATAGCATTTTATCTAAGGTTTAATGTAATTCAATTTCTAAATTATAAATCAAACCTCTCAGGGTATGTGTATATATACCCTGACATGAAAAAAAAAGAAGGGGGGGAAACTCTTATGATTTTCCCACTGTCCCATGCTAAATTGTCAAGTACAAATATAATTATTTTTTACTGTCTGCTTTAATGATTGTTTTCTGAGATAATTCAAGAGGTGAAGCCGTAGGAGAAAAGTGATAATTGTCCGTGCCCTGGCAACGTTTTCACTGTCCTAGCCAGACAGCTGTTAAAAACATAAGGCTGTAACTTTTTTGTCTCTTGTCAGGAGACAGGAAGGCCAATAAGTTTGATAAACTTGGGTTTTCTCTGTACAGCTTTGGAACAGACAGCTGCTGATTAGCTATTTTTATATAAATGATGCAGGTGTGGCCTCATCAAGAACACTTTCTTTCAATTTAGGGAAATGCAACTCACAAAGAAATGTCAGAAGGAAGAAGATTGTTCACTTAGGCAGCTGCTGAGAGTGAAAACAAAACAGTTTAACTGTCCCCATTTGTAGGAAGAGTCAAAAACATACTCAAAGACTCATAGAAAGTCATGTTTAAATGCAATGGTGGGGACAGACAAACCTCTCATTTTCAGTCTAAGAACTGCATAAAAAGGAGTTATATTGAGGGGATTTGGGTAACAAAACATATACATTTGAGAAATGTATGCACACTTGCATCCATGTATGTTAGAAAAGGTGTGCTGTGCATGTTTATTGGGGTTTTTATTTGTGGGTTGGGGGTGCCTTTGGGTTAATCTTGTCTTTTAATGACTATACAGAAATGTCCCTATGGCTTTCCTGGTGAAATTTTCATTAGTAGTTTGCCATTGCTTCCTTCCTAGGGCTGAGAGAGAATGACTGGCCCAAAGTCATCCAGCTGGCTTTATGCCTAAGGCAGTATAGAACCAACAGTCTTCCAGTTTCTAGTCTGGTACCTTTAACCATTACTATAATTATTTTAAATTTATTAGCCATCCAATTCCAATGGTCTATGAACAATTTATACTAAATTGTCTATATTAAACTGGCTCTCCTGGATGTGTGTAAACACATGCATGCACATGAACACACACAAATATCTTTCAGAAATACTTGGGACACTTTAAATAACAATTTATATTACAGTATATATCAGTGGTGGCACTGTGGTTAGAATGCATTACTGAAGGCTGCTTCTGCTGTTGGCTGCCTGCAATTTGGCAGTTCAAATGTCACCAGGTTCAAGGTTGACTCAGCCTNNCATCCTTCCAAGGTCAGTAAAATGAAGACACAGATTGTTGGGGAAAATATGCTGACACTGAAACTGCTTAAAGAGGGCTGTAAAGCACTGTGAAGCTGTATATAAGTTTAAGTGCTATTGTTATATAAATTTTGAAACATTATGAGTCTCACATAGCCCAATCACTGCAGCCATACCACACACAAATCTGCCTATATTTAATTATAATTTATATTATGCATAAATACATCTCCTTAAGGAAAGGTGCATATAACAACTGGTTTTAAATCCTATTATCAGTAAATTTGATGCATTTTTATTTTATAATTAACTGCAGACTTTGATTTATTTCCCCATTTTACTCTCTAAACAAGATTAGACGTTGGAATGGACCCGCTCAGCTTTAGCCTTTACAAGGCAGATTGGATTTTTCAATCTGATCTGGCCAATATAATAGCCTAATGGATCCCTAAACTTTAAAACCCAGTCTTATCTCTAGACCCACCAATTTAATTCAATAATTTTGCCATCATTGTATTAGAGAAGATCTGAATGTAAGATCTTCGTGCATAAATAATTGTTTATTAGAGAAGAAGATCTGAATGTAAGATCTTCCTTACGTGCATAAATAATTGTGTAATAAACATGCATTGTGATAAAATAGTCCTTTAGCTTATGCATTTTAGATAATGGCATAGTTAATGTATTTCATGTGACCTGGAAGATCTCAACAATTAACCTTGGAGTTAGTGTTAGCTAATCTGAAGTATTGAAATTAGGGCTGAGGGGGGAATATAGGGGGATGGAGGGGGAAATCAAACCAAATATATTTATCTATCTAGCAAATGCCAAATAAAATACAGGGTTTAGTTCAGGTAATCTCCCATACTGAGAAATTTAATGTTGTCTCAAAAAATTAAGCAAATGCCACTGGTGTTAAACAAACCAATGTTTCACTATGGGCTGGTTTTCATAAAAACCATCTTAAAGTGCAATTATATGACTGCGGGACTTTTAAGGTATTGAGATTTAATAGCTGACCAGCTGTTGTAAGGCTGATGCAATGAGGATGAATCAGCATGGTTATTGCCACATTAAGACTGAGATGGGTCCCACAGGGTTTTACCACTTTAAGATGCTATATGAGGCCATGAGAGGACATACCTCTCTCTCTCCTTGTGTTCTGTCTTCATTGTGGTTCTCCGTGCAGAGTAAAGAAGATTGCTTGCTTGCCTGGTATGTTCCTACCACATATATTTATGTATATAGCAGTCTTGTATATAAAC
>AZIM01006290.1:13906-24021 GCA_000516915.1 Ophiophagus hannah | reverse complement strand
TATCTCTTAAAGATAAGAATGGTAGTGTATGAAGGAATGCTAATGATGATGCGCCAGATTTTGGTTAATAATGATTAACAGGACTTATCCAATTCGATATAAAATGTAAATAATGATGGGTTTTTTTTAGCAGTTTTAACGTTTGTATGTCTTTCTTAATATATGTAAATAAAGTTGCTGTTTTTTTTTAAAAAAAAGAATCCAAGGCTGGTCTTGGTGTATGTGCTAAAGTCAGCCCCACTTTGAATCATTGTCTCAACTCTCAGTCCCACAAAGAAATGTCAACCACAATTCTTTGGCCATTAGGCGGCCTTCCCTTGCTTTAATACACAAGGGAACAACTGTCTTGTTTCATTCTTATATTACCAGAGCTGCTTCCTTTGTGTAGTTGTGTATTATTTCTGTGTCCTGGCAAGTCCCAGACTTCCTGTTTTAGCATATAGCATTTTAAAATATGAAATCTTTGGACTGCTTTAATATCAATTCCAAAAAGCTTTGGCAACTTTATTTTTAAAGTAACAAATGAATTATTGGACACAAACAGTCACCCACTTAACATTCTACTTTGCCATTCTTAGCTGCCAGGAGGAAGTGACATCACTCTATGGAATGAGGTTGGGCTTGAAGCCAATTTTCCTGGTGCCCATATTACCATATTGCTCCTTCACAAAGAACTGCTGCCCAGGTTGGATGAATGAGCAGTCAGTGGTCTTACCTAAAAGAGACAATTTGCTCACTCTCCCAGTTCAAAAAACTAAATCATCACATGGATTATCTTTGATTATGGATTTGGCAAATGACTACTAGGCTGAAACCCATTTCAGTAATAGATCACGAGGGGAAGTAAGATAATTATAAAACAAGCTGTACATCAAGCAATGTGCTTTGGCAAAGTTTATTTTAGAAACATATAAAACTGACCGCAGAATGAAACTACTAGGCCATTCGGTCTGCTCTTTGAGTTCTTTGGGTTTTTTTAATGTACTTATTTTTTATTATTATTTTTTAGCTTTGTTAGATGGTAGACATGCTTTTATCCCAAGCATCTTTAAAGTCAGTTACTGATAACTGATCCACTACCTCCCCTGGAAGTTGATTTCGAACTTCCATTACTCTTTCTGTGAAGTAATTCTTTATCACATTACTTTTGAACTTCCCTCCTGTCAGTTTGAGATTATGCCCTTGTGTTCTTGATTTTTGCTTAATGTTGAAAATACTGCTTTCTGGAACCTTAGTTTAAAGCACACTGTAGCTAATTTTCTATGGGATATGCATAATATTTTATATGACATAATTTTAGATTTTTTTTCAGAAGTTGGAGTCAAAATGATTAGGCTTTCCTTCTTTTCCTTTTCCTTTATTTGATGGATGATATTTGATGATAATCTAACTGTTCTTCACAACCCTTGCTTGCTGCAGGCAGTCCAAGTCTTTTAGTACCTTTATCATATGGACATCTATGTTCTGCTTAGTGTCATCTCTAAGCAGAAGTTGAATAAATAAATAAATTCAAGAAGCCATTTTAAAGGGACACTTCCTCCATAAGGTAAGTTTTGTAATATGTGAAAGGAAAAAAGATACAGAATTTTTTGTGCTGTTGTAGTTGGTTGTTTCTTCTTTATCTCTGAACAATTGCTAGAGCCTGATTTCACTGCTTTTTAATTAAATGTAGTTAATAGTATGATTTTTTAAAAAACCTCTTTGGGTATTAGGATTTTTCTGCTTGAATAATTTTGAATAACATTATGGGTAAAAGATGGATTTTCTAAATTGCAATTGTACAGATAATTAATAATGTAGAATTACTGCATGCACGGCGAGCAATAAATACAGGTTCCTTCAGCTGATAGAATGATGTTCTATGAAAATGTCACAAAATTTATTCTATTTTATCCTTCTTACAGCAAATGTGGAATACTTAGGACCTGAGAATGGGAGATAGTGTTGAAACAAGCAGATATAAATATAAAAAAGGAATATGATTACTGTGTTGTGATTCCTGCATCCACTCTCATCTCTGTAATGGAGTTGTTCTGATCAACTTTTCATATCAACATTTATTTGGTCAATTGCATTTATTATACATTATCCTGCAGTGAGAAAGATCAATTTTTACATGCCATGCAAACACACACACACACACACACAAACACACACAATAATTTGGTGATGTGACACTGATTTTATGTAACTGACAAAAATCAGACACATGGATAGCTGTAAAATAAAGTTAATTTTAGTACCTAATGCAGAAAGGATTAGTTTGACAAGAACAGAATGTTACAGTTCATCAGAAAAACTGTTTCTCCTGAATATGCTGGGAAACAAAAAAATCATTTTGCATATTTTACAGGTTCTTGTCCCTTCAGTAATTGGCTTGAGTTTTACATTAAGAGCAGCACCAAAGATAAAATACAGATTTGACAGTTTACATGTGCAAATCAAAACCAGGCATCTGGGGTTCTAAAATGAGTAATTTTATATTAGTTAAAAAAAGAGGCTATCTACAACTTTTCCTAGATATAAGACATAATCAGATTTCCTATGGGTGCTGCTAAACCTTCAGAAAAAAAATGGATATAGTTGCAATGAGCCTCTTAACCCCTCAGCAGAGAATGGATAATTTCAGAATTAAAGCACTGAAAATATATCTAAAAAATCATTACTGGAAGGAAATACATAAGCTAATATGCATTTAAATTGCATATGTTTTGGGACATTCAGCAAGACAGCTCAACTGGTTTGTCAGGATGTGACATTGCACACAACACAAAACACACGCACCCCTTCTATCATTTTTTGTCATAAATGCAAACAAAAGGATACAACACCCAGAGGATCTCTTGAGGAAGACACTTTGAGCTCAGAGAAAAGTGAGCAGTTCAGCAATTCCGCTCTATGGTAGAATTAAATGTATGTGAATTCAGACTGCTTCCTTTTATTAACAGATACACTAATAATATTAATAAAGGAGAATATTTGTAGCTCAATGTTGACATGAGGAGTTCTTGATACTCTCTGAGCTTGCTTGTTTTATTGCAGACATTCCATTATCCAAACTAGGTAACACTAGCACTGATGATGTTACCTAGTTTGGGTAATGAAACTCTGCAACAACAAAAAACCAAGCAAGCTCAGAGAGCACCAAGAATGCCTCACACTAATAATATGGTTCATATCTGGCTTGCAAAAATTCACACGATCACTAGATGGCATGAGAGAGAGGCATAGAATACTCATTCTTTGCAACCATCTAATATCTCTCAGATTTTCGCAGCCCAAACATGGCACATTATTACTATTCATACCTCATTATTATTATTTTTAGAAAAAAAGCTGTATTGCATATTTCTGAAAAAGAAAAAAAAATCTGACTAAACAAAAATGAAGCTTTCACATACAAAGAAGTTAACTTTTAAAATGTCATTGCTGTTAATGTTATCCTAAGAGTTTAGAACAATCTTGACCACAAACTTATAGCAGAGTCACTTGAAGACAATTGGTTGGAAACCACTTAGGGAGCAAGCAGAAGGATAAGGAGAGCTGGTATGGTGTAATGGATAAGGCTCCAGGTTAGAAATTGGGATCCTGTGAGTAGACACAAATCCAACTGGATGGCCTTGGGGTGGGGGAGTGGGGGACACACTCTCTCTTAACGCTAGGAAAGAATCATGGGCAAACAACTGCTGATAAAGTTGCCAAGAAAACTGCAGGGACAATCATTTGCATGTACATGCACATGTATACACACACACACACACACACACACACACACACACATACAGGGTTGCAGTGCCCATATATGTGACTGACTGAACAGTAGGCCCCAGAGTGTCTCCAATCCTGTGTATAACCTTTGAGATGAAGTATCTACCAAGACCAAGGACCATGTGGCTCTGTAGGAAGAGCTGTCTGGCAACCTGAGACTGCCAGATGTTGTGCTGGTATGCTGATCAAAAACAGATGAATGGAACAGAATGGAGTAGCGTAGCGTAGCGTAGCGTAGAGTAGAGTAGAGTAGANGTAGCGTAGAGTAGAGTAGAGTAGAATAACGGAGTTGTAATGGACCCTGAAGGTCTTCTAGTTTAACCCCCTGCTTAGGCAGGAAACTCTATACCATTTCAGACAAATGGTTATTAAAAACTTCCAGTGTTGGAGCATTCTCAAATTTTTGGAGTCAAGTTGTTATTAAGTGAACATGTGGGATGTTTGCATGAATTGTTTGTGCTGTAGTATAGGTGGGTGCTTTATATATATTCTGTATATATTTTTGGGTGGTTGCCTCTAAACATCAGTAGTTTGCTTTTCTTGAAATGAATATTTGGTGATAGCTTCCAGGAGCTGCTTGTACTTTGATATTTGGAATTCAGAAGCATCTGAGTTACTTATCTCAAGTGTTTTATTTGCCTTCTGGAAGTACAGACTGGACTGAAAACAATGCATTCAAAGATATTATTTTATTTTTTAAAAACAGTTTTACTCACACTGATTTCTATTTTGACTCTTTGATAATATTAGTACCTTTTCTTTTCTAAAGTCACACTGCTATACTTGTGCCTTATTTCTGTGAGCGATTCTTTTATGAAATATTTATTTTTTTAATCAATGTATGTGTCACCTGAATCATAAAGGCAACTCTGTGTGACTTATTATTAAAAACCATAACATAATTATAAGAATAATTAACAGCAACTATTCATATATCCATACATCAATACATCCATACATAATCAAAACCCAACCTACATCTTTTCATGTAACTCAAATTTAAGTGTAAGAATAAAACATTAATAAAATCTGCTCTAAAACCAAAAATTGGAAATGTTTCTATTATAGAAAAGACCCTTCTCTGTGTTTTGGCCCACTCAGTAGTGATTAAAAGAACCTCCATCCCTGATATGAAAGTGCAATAAAAATATACATAATATAAAAATGATCACAGAATTTTTCATACTTTAAAAATAAGAACATTTCTTTGAATTTGGATCAGAAATGTGTTGATGGTCAATGCAGAATAGATGCTGCATATCCTCAGGTGCTCCTTTCCCCCCAAATACTCGAGAGAGCATAGGATAGACAGGGGAGCTCATATAATGTACTTTGAGATACTCAGAACATCACCATTGATAGCAGTGCATGCTGTAAATAAGCTCCTCTTCAAAACAGCTATTTGAGCTTCCCCAGTTAACAAGGAGCCTAGGAGGATTCACAAGCTGTGCAGTTGGATGAATTCAAGGTAAAACAGTCCCACCTAAGACTTGTTGTAAACCTTTTTTCAAGAATAATTGACTTTTCTGCTATAAATCTTGGCTTCTTTGCCATCATCGATCATAAAAGTCTCCAGGGATTATTTCAAGGACTCCTCGCTGTGATCAGTGGAAGAAGAAAAGCTGAGAAGTATTCCCATACTGAAGATACTTCAGCTCAAATCTCCAGATTGTCTTCCCTAACAATTTTAGGCAATTGTAGAAATGTATAGAGAAGAATCGGATAGGATCTTGTGGTGGCACCACATAAATCGTCATGTAGTGGTACAAAAAACTTCCAAAGCTACTTTCAGAGAATATTTCTCCACAAAGAACCATCAATAGCATAATACTGTGCATACTTTGACGTAATTCAACAAGTGATCCAGTAGGATACCTTGACTGATGTTTTCAAAAGCGAATGAAACATCCAGAATAAATAGTGATTTTACACTGTTCTAGCCTATTTCCTGGTCTAAGTTACCAACATATCTGAACAAAATGTTCCAAAATTTTATTAAAATGGATTTAAATAAACAGTGTTTTCCTGTGCCTGTTTTCTTTACTACAAATTGTTGGGTGGAATTTTCAAGAAAGCAGAATGGCTCAACTTCCTCATGTTTGGAGCTGTTAAAAATGAGATTTTGCATCTTTAAGCAAAATTGGTCATGGATGTTGCAATCATACTCTGTGTTACAACATGTGTAGTAAGCATTAGGTTGGTTTTGAATCTTATCATTCCAAATTCCATCACTCCATTTTATGTTTCACTGCCAGCCAAGCTACATATATTTTAGAATAACCCTGACAACCACAGTTTGAGATGAGTTCAACATGATATGTTGTTCATATGTGTAAATTGCAGGGAGATTCCTGCTCTCTATAGCATGGTAAGAGGGTCTATGAGGATCGTCTTTCCACCCACTTCTCTCTTTCTCTCTCTCTCTCTCCCTCCGTCCCTCCGTCCCTCGCTCTCCTCTCTCTCTCCCCCTCTCTCTCCCCTCCTTTAGTTACATCTTTGGGAAGAACAAGGAAAAAGCTGCTGCTTTGCCTGTGAGAGCCAGAGGTGCAATGCACTCTTTCATGGGACTCAGGAATCTATTTATAAGCTATGCCTTTCTACATGCTCTTTTTTATTATGCTGACAATCACATCCTTTGTCTTCTTCACTCTCCTTCCTGCTTCTCTATTTGTGGCTGCTTATTGAAGATAAGCAGCTACAAATTTAGCGCCCCACCCCCCCAAAAAAAGAGAGAGCCAGCAAACAATAAGCAGCTCTTCTTCCTTCAAGGAAAGGAACAGGTGAAAGATGCAATAACTCCTCCTATACCTTGCTTTTGCAGCAGAATTAAAAATAAAGATTTCTTTCTTAAGTGGGCTTCTAGAAACTTTACAATACAAAGATAGTATTTTTGCATGGTGGCACAGTAAATTCCTTTGTTCAGGGTACAGATAGTCCTTGACTTAAGATCACAACTGGGTCCAGAATTTCCAATGGTGTGGTACTAAAGCAGGCTACCACATGACTGATCAATTTACAAAAGTAATCCCTGCACTCCCATTGTAGTTATAAACTGAGAATCATGGTTTGTTAAGCAAGTTCAGTTCAAACCATTCTGAGCTTGATCCCTCCCAGGCCCAAATGTCAGCAAGGTAAAGGACTGCCTGCAACTCCCCTTATCTACTGATCTGTCTCTCTGTCTCTCTCTGTCTCTCTNTCTCTCTCACACACACACACATGCACACACACANCACACACACACATGCACACACACACATATATTTAATCGATTGTTGGATTTCTTTGGTTTAATTGTTTTTTAATTGTATGTTATTTGTATTGCTTTTTATGCTTGTACGCCGCCCCGAGTCCTTTGGGAGATGGGGCGGCTTAGAAATCCAATAAAACTAAAACTAAATATATATATATACACACACATACCTCTGCCCTTTTGGATACTCTATATCCTGCCTTGCAGGGTGGCAAGGAACCCAGAAGCTCACTCATTGTTGCTTGCCTCCACTTTCTGTTCCCCACATCACATTTTTGTCTTTTGTGCCCAGTTGCCCTGCTCCCTGTGCTGAGTTCTTTTTGGACTCAGCATCTCCTCTGAATGTTTCCTAAATGCAGCTAAAGCTGCCATATCTTTGGAAAGCTTTTTACTGCTTGGTTGCCTCTATTTCAGACAGTTTTTCACTGCTTTTGCTGTCTTCTTCTTGGACCCTTTTCACAGCTTCTGCTGTCTTGTTTCAGGCAAAGTTGGGTAAAGCTGTACTGCGTTTTTCCAAAGAAAACAATGAAGGCAGTGAATAAAATCTGAAAATGAAAAGAAAAAGCAGTGAAAGAGGTCCAAAAAAGAGACAGCACAGGCAGCAAAAACAGCTTGAAATGGAGACAGTCAAAGCATTACTAGAAATATAACATATCAGTGCCGGGCATGAAAGAGTTGATTTTGCCAAGATTCATAATGCATAGTTTGAATTAATATTCTTCGATGCCTTATGTTAAATTATTCTTCCATTTTAAAGCAGGTTTGATAGTAGACCCCAAAAGGCAATGGAATTTCTCCAGAAAAACATAATGATGACAGGCAGATTTTCCCGAAATATAGTTTCCAAAGCAAGTCTAAATTTCTCTTGCCAATCCTTGGCATATGGTTCATATGGTATAACAGGGAATTTCAACAAGCCAAACCAAGCACCTTTTATATATATGCCTTGTCTTAGCATGGCAGGAATGATAGGTATCCATTGCTTCTGAGAACAGGAGATCCTATGAAAGGCAAAAAGTTTATCTTCTCCAGAGAAGGAATCCATTGCACAGAAAGTGCAAATGAAACCGTGTGAGCTATTAGCTTCCCAAAAGCAATCATTAGGAACATTTCTTAGCATAAAAAATAAAGAAAAAAGAAGCAACTAACCTCAGGTGCAATATGGATTTTTCTGCTTCACCATATGTCCGCCATCCTTAAGAAAGAAAAGACTGCTGTGGGAAGGAAGGAAAAGAAATCAAGAAGAAGATTAGGAAAAAATAATAATGAAAAATAATTTGAAAAATCTATAAATATGTATTTGGAAGCTGAAGCAAGACAAATTTAGCCTGAAGATATATTTAAATCATTTCCTTTTCCCCCTCCAAGAAATTATTACTGAACTTTAATTTTCTTTCCCATCCCTTCCTCCTTTTTTCTTCCAGAATAGAAACCACTGAATATGGCTTGACACTTTGCAGATTTTAGGACACTTAAGAAAGGGACAAGAGACAGCAGTTAAATTGGGAAGCCTCAGGTGCAGAGGAAATTGAACTGCTGGAATATGTAGGAAAAAAGGATGTTAAAGAACAAAGGGTTAGGGATTTATATATCTACCCAGAAGTGAGAGAACGATCAAATCTTTGCACTAATCCTTCATATGGGAAAAGTGGACTTATTACAAAAAATGAGGAAGTCATTCATGAAGAAAGACAATTTTCTGAGAAAGCAGAAAAATTGATAGGCAGTTTTCAGAGAAAGCAGGAGGACATGAGACTCAATAGCTCAGATAGAGACTTTTGAGAGAGGAATGGCAAAGTAGCATATCTCTGAATGAGTGGAGACAATGACCATGGCACAGAGTGAAGGAGTAGATTGGTTCCTCAGAACCTTTCTGGATAATGAGGGGATCAGAGATTGTCCACATGTGCTCTGGACAGCTCTGCTCAGGGGGAGACCACAAGATAGCGATTTCTGGTGAGTTTGAGCATCAGGAGACAAAGAAAAGTCATCATGCTCTCTACCATAGCGGAGCCTTTTAAAGGTCACTGGGTTCCTAACCTCATTTTCTAAACATTCTTAACTTTTCTAAACATTATTTAACTGTCTTTAGGCTAATAAAGGTCTTCAAAACAACAAATGTGAAAAACCACCCTGCTGAGTGTCTATAAAAGGAAGAACAAAGGAGTGAACAAGAACACGTTCTGTAGTTTCTACCTCTCTGGAATCACAGGGACAAAGCATGTGGTCCAACAAGACCTTTTAATATTTACCATTCAATACTGCAAAGGGACAGGAGAGAAAGCTTTCCAATGGCTGGGTGTTTCTAGCTGTGCAAGGTAGGTGGCAGCAATGACAATATATCTGTTGTGTACTGGAGACAGAAAGGCCTTCCCTAGATCTGCTTATCACTCTGTACTCTTTATCCTTTGCTTCAGAGTTTGTTTCATCTGATCATATTTCATCTTAAGAATGGAGGAGGAAGAGAAGCTTAGATTTATAAGATTAATTTCAACAGCTGTGATCCATGTGTGCTGAAAATTGTCCTGAGGAATTAATGGTGCTGGTTGTCGAGGATAAAACTTAAGCTTTCACCAAGGGTTACAGAAGCTAGACACACTCTTAACTCAAGTTTTATCATTTCTGTCTCCAGTGGAATATTAGCATTTGAGATACAACAAGGTGTCGGGAGACCTGCTCTGATGAATTTATACTATAACCTTCTCCAAGAAGTGAAACAAAAGCTGGAGAGCCAGCCAGAGTCCTATAGAGGAGCTGAGCTAGCGGTTTAGGGTGAAAGAGTTTAAGTGCAGCTGGAACATAATATCCTCCCTTAGAGTGTAAAAATTGAGGATAGCACTGCAAATCTTTGTTCAATAGCAGCAGCAGCATATTCACAATCAGCTTTCCTTGAACAAGCAACTTGTTTGACTCCCCCTGAATGCTTAACCACAAGTCACTTCTTCTATACTACAGCTACTAATGCTTCATTTATTATCTATCTTCCATCCATCCATCCATCCATNNNNCCATCCATCCATCTATCTATCTATCTATCACTATCATCTGTCTACTTATCTATTATCTATCTATCATGTCTGTCTGTCTGTCTATCTAT
>AZIM01006287.1:6724-31813 GCA_000516915.1 Ophiophagus hannah | reverse complement strand
GATGTTTTATGTTTATGTTTGTCTTTAAAAAATAAAAAAAAATTTCAAAAAAAAAAAAAATTATAGATTATTATAACAATAATTTCAAAACAGAATGAAAAAGAATAAAACTAATACAATAGATTTAAACAGATAGAAAATAAAGGAAAAAAGAAAACAGTATAAGCAATAGAATAGGGTTGGATACCAGGCAATTGTGAAGGACCAGCAGCTTGAAGATATCACATGGCTAATATATTCAACTTAGTGCACTGTAAGATGTTTCATTCTCAACTTCTGGCTCAGAGATGTCTCTATAGAATTGTAAAGCTCTCTAGTTACACAATTAAAATAAATAGAAAAAAACATTAAAAGCTATAAATAGTTTAAAAAATTAGAATAGTGTAAATAATGTATAGACCATATGTCTGGTGTGCACCCAAATTTGAGATATGGCACAATTTCATGTACTGTAAATACTGTAGTGCAGAAGTGGTTTCCAAATATAATTAAATTATATGCCAAATTTATTTCCAATTCTTTTTTGATATATTGGTGAATTTTTTTAAAGAAAGGCTTCAAATTGAAATTGATGATGGTTTTCAAGATTTCTTCCATTTCTGCAATTAATTTTTGGTAATGGTGAGCTTTGCAGCATCTTGTAGGGAAGAAAAATCCAAATATATGTTTGAGACAAATGTAGTATATATTTTTTGCACTGAAATTGTCACTGTCCTGTGTCTACTACTCTATTAAAATTTTGCACTCATTTACTAATACAACTATTAACGTGTTCAGGTTCTGGATCCTATTTTGCTAACAGAGCATAAATTATAACTAGCCAATGTTCATTATCATGAGTTATAAGATTTTCAAATCCAATCAGATTCTCCTTCGTTTTCATTATCACGATTTTCTTGTAGCTGTGGCTGCTTATTTGAATGAATTGGAGCCACTGACTGTGGAAGAACACTGAATTACAAAAGAGTCAAGAGACCTTAATTTTGTCCCATTAATAAATAAATCCTATAATATAAATAGTTTATTTTCTCTTCATTGAGTAAATTCCTTTATTATTTTCTTCAGAAAAATAAACAATCAAACATTCAAAGGATAAGGAAATATAATCCAAACCGAAATCCATGTTAGATCACTAGTAAGATTCTCCTGGGCTTTTTGTTCTTTGAATCTTGAACATTTTAAAATTTAATTACAACTTTCCTTAGAGTCACACATCTTACTTCAGATGTTGGGACACATAAACAATGAAGAATTTAGTGCATTGTTAGGCTGATATGAGAAAAATGTTTTGAATTTCAAGATCAGCCATGTTTATCTACTGCCTCATACATCTACCATTTGCAGGGATGAAACTTTTACAATGATGAAAAAGTAACTTTGCAACCCATCCTCACATTATAACCTTTGCATGTCTGTAAAGCAAATGAAAGCCAGAATAAAATTATAAACACAATCATGGTTCATTTAACAACTGGTTCGCTGAATGACCAAGTTGCAAGTTCTAGTTGTGATTGCTAAATGAGGACATTTAAAACTTACTTCATATAGATATTACATTTGGAAGAAGGGTGTCTCTTATTTAAGAAACTTTTCTCAGTAAGGTTTGTTTCATAGTTGGTGTCATTTTCCATTATGAACATCTGAGGCATCTGGCAGAAAGAAAGAAAATTAAGATGGTGACTGCAGCCAAGCAATCAAATCCCCACACCACATGTAATAAAGGATGGGGCTTTGCACACAAGTATACACAGGCAGTGATAGGCACAGATCTCCTTAACATAAATTATTTAAGTATAGAAGCAAGGAACTTCCAGTATTATTACCAATGGATCTCTTAAATATTCAATTAAATCAGGGATTCCCAACTGGGGGTGCGAGATGATATTTGAGGGGGTGCGAAAACTTGGGTTTAGACATTTCAAAATTATAGTGTATATGTATAATTATATGCATATAATTATTTTTAAGGGGTGCAAGAATATATCAGAAGCATTCTAGGGGTGCAGGATATAGAAAAGGTTGGGAACCCCTGGATTAAATGAACTTTAAATATTTCAGGTACACAAAAATTCAGAAGCAAAAAAATGTACAGAGTTGACCTGGAAATGGCACCGATTATACTCACAATTTTGCAGCTATTTCTTCTTCACTTTAGCTATACTACCATCCTTGATAAATGCTAGAGACCAGCCAAAATACCTTCTCAATATGCTGGGGTGTTTGTAGTCTGCAAAAATAGCAAAACTAGGACATCATTGCCTTCACTTGGAATTCACTTCATTTGCTTGTTACCAGTAAAAGCCTATATTTATTTAAAAACAAAACTGAACTTGGCACTACAAGAAAGATGCTTCAGACTAACAATTACAACAGAAATAGATGTAAGAATGGTTGTGGGATTCAGTGGAGTAGTTTACATTTCTAAGTCTAGTTGAGACTTTCAGTTCAAGTTTGGAAAAAATTGGAAATTATGTGGCAAACAGGCAAACTCCCTGTGAGGCAGATGGGCATTTAAGAACTTTGATAGATTAACATTATATAACATTATATAAAAATTAATAGGACCAAACAAAAATGAAATTGATTCTGTAACTGGTCAAGGCTTGGGTGTGCATTTTGGAGATTGTTGCTGAGGTACTTGCTGTACAAATAAATGGAAACTACTATTATGTCAACTCAAATATTTCCAGCTGGATTTATGCTTTACTCCATCCCACAATTTTAAAAACAAAAAAGTGTCTTATGGCACCACTGAGACTAACAAATTCATTATGGGATAAGCATTGATTAAAGTCCAATTCATAAGCTAGAAGAGTTAGCATGGGCCAAGTCAAGCAAAACACTTACTGGCAACAGTGGCCAAATTGGCATGATTTATTAGAATCATATTTTTTTATTCCTCTGCCAACAAGATTTGGCTGCTACATGCACTTGAGTGAGCTTGGATGTATAATGTAAGAAGAAAGAAAATATCAAGTTTGGCTTGTTATTTTCTTAAGTATTTCAAATAGATGATATTCTCCAAAGCACCTGAAGGCAGGACAAGAAGCAATGGATGAAAACTAACCAAAGAGAGAAGCAACCTAGAACAAAGGAGAAATGTGGTGACAGTCAGAACAATTAACAAGTTGCCTTTAGAAGTTGTGAATGCTCCAACATTGGAAGTTTTTAAGATGTTTTTAAGATGTTTTTAAGACAAAGTTTTTAAGAGGCCATTTGTCTAAAATGTTAAACAATCTCCTGCTTGAGCAGAGGATTGAACTAGAAGATCTCTACAGTTCCTTTCAACTTTATTATTCTGCTATTTTATTATAGCTAACTGGATGTTTGTTTGTCGTCTCAACTGAAAAAGTTAATATTATTAAGCAGAGTGGTTAAGATAAAAAGGTATATGCTAACATAGAATCTGGTTGTATCATAGCCTCTCTCCAATAGCTCTGAAGCGGCTTCATGATTTTTGTTATATTTTTGTTATCAAATATTTTATTTATTTATTTATTTGATTTGTCAGTTGCTTACAAGATAATAGGCATAAGTATAAACATGAGTAAGAATACAGGAAATAGGTATGAATAAATGGGGACAATCGGACAGGGATGGTAGGCACTTATGCACGCCCCTGACAGACCTCTTAGGAATGGGTGAGGTCAATAGTGAATAATTTAAGGTTAAAGGAGTGAGAGTTAGAGGTTGTAACAACAGAGTCAGGTAGTGCATTCCAGGCATTGACCACTCTGCTGCTGAATAAAATAAATAAGTTACGTATTTAGAAACAAAACTTGAAAGTCATTAATAGGACCCTAGATTGCAGCCTTTGTTTGTGGATTTTTTTAAATTATTATTTATTTAAGCACCGCCGGAGATCCATTTTTCTTTGGCATCATTTTTTTCCCCCTTGGTGAGAATGATTGTGTGGTGATAGCTAGTACTGTGATCAGCACGCACTGTTCATAAATGTAACTGCTTTCAAGGGAGCTGTTTGTATACACAAGAAAGTGCAACATCTAATTGATGGAAATAGAAAGTGGAATATTTTAATTGTAAAATAAATTTGTCACTGTTCATAGTTTATAATTACTGTACAACAGCTTAAAAATATTCCTCACTTAACAATGGCAGTTGGAACCAGAATTTCCACTGCTAAGTGATGTGATCATACAGTGTGAGATCATACCAACAATCCTGGCAGTCTCTGTTGCTCATGTTAAATGAGGACCTTCTCACATTGTCCTGCTGGCTTCCCATAAGCAAAGTCAGTGGGAAAACTTGCAGGAAGTCGCAAGTCCCAGGCTGCTCACAAATAGGCTAAATGGACAAGTAGGGAGGTGCTGCAAGGTTGGGAGGGTAGGGAAGTGGCTGGAAAGATGGGGTGCGGGTATGCTAGGAATGGCTGCTGTTAGGTGGATGAGACTTCCAGAGTGACTGAAGCTGAAGTTTGAGCATAACAGGAGAGCACCTGGTGGGAAAAAACTGCCAAGAACAAATCACTACTGTAGAAGGGATAATTGACTAAAACTGTAGCATTTTATGACTTCATATTTAAGGAACATGCTTTCTTTTATTGAGATAATTCATAGCCAAATGTCATATAGAAAGCATTTATTGTTTATTTCTCATTATCCTAATGTATTAGCTGATGGCTGAAGAACAAAAAAAAACTTGACATATGACAACTTATTTCAGATATATGCTTACATTTTTAAAATGTGCTTCTAAAAGTTAGATATAGATAATATAGATATAGATGATATATAGATAAATATATAGATACACATAGATATAGATATATTTCAATCATGTCAGTGATGATTTTAGTGACTTTCTCCATGTCAGTCTATCCATGTCAATTTCTCCATGTCAATCTGTCCCAAAACTGATTTTTCAAGTCTGCAAACAGAGCTCCATCACCACCGTAATGAAACCCATCTCCCTTGCTGCTGGTCCTCCTAGTCTCTTTTTTTTACACTTTTCCCATTATTAAAACCTTGTCCAAAGAGCTAAATTTTCACAAAATGTATTTGAAGTAGGGTAATAGGAGCCTGGTCATCTGTACTTTGAATGACAACTCTGATTTGATTCATTTAAATGATTCCTCTGTTTTATTGGCTGCCCATAATATTCAAAGGAATCTTCTCCAATATCAAAGATCAACAAGTGTCAATATTCTTATACTGCTTCTTCAAAGTCTGACCTTCATTTCCATAAAGTTTCACAGGGAATACAATTGTTAGCATTATTATGCTCTCTGTGTATGTGTTTGATTGATTGATTGAATGAATAAATTATGCTAAGATGTGAAGTATAGAAAAATTCAGTTTTGAATCTGGTCTTGTATCAAAGAAATAGAGTTCAAAGAATTGTGTTTTGGTATTTTGTTCTACTCTAGTACGTGTTTAGGATCTTAGAAAAGTTATTTGGGGTTTTGCCTCTCAATTAGTCTTTCTTGGAATTTTATTTTCCCTGAATAACTGGATCCCCTCAGCAGTTGTTATGTAAATGGGCATATTTATAGTGGTCATTTTGTGAGGTAAATACATCACTACAGTGTTAAAAAGTTGGAGGGCTTCACATAGAGAGATGATGACATTACCTAAACACAGGCAACTGAGGTGGATCTGTTGTGATGATGCAATGTAAAGTATATCACATCTCTGGGCAAAGAAGAATAATTATATGCTACCATTACAACCTGCTGGTATTTTAGGTAGGAATTCTAACACTTTTATTATTTCCACTTGATATATCACCTGAATGGAATCAGATAAAGAATTCTGTGAATAGAATCAAATGAAGTGTTCCTCAATTTGAGAGGTTTTTCACATGAAGATGTTCACAGGGTTTGACACTAGGTTTGCCATAGATAGGAAGAGGCTCATAAAAAAGAAATCCAGTGCACTGCTATAGGATATAAAACTAGTTCTCCAAAAATCCCACTTTAAATGTTCTATA
The DNA here is from genome assembly GCA_000516915.1 of Ophiophagus hannah. Taxonomy (NCBI): domain Eukaryota; kingdom Metazoa; phylum Chordata; class Lepidosauria; order Squamata; family Elapidae; genus Ophiophagus; species Ophiophagus hannah. The sequence goes on along the minus strand of AZIM01006287.1, from coordinate 25,864 downwards.
ATTATACAAGTCAACTAAAACAGGATATAAATATGTAACTCTATTACAAGTTTTTCATCCTTTCTGTCCAGACAGGATGAATTATTTTCACTAATCCCACTGTAACTCCTTTTATTTTTCCACCAGTATTCAGTCTGAATTCACCCTTCCATATCCTCATTTTAACTCATATTTGTTAATATTAGACTTGCCCAGTCTTCCCAGGATAAATTCCTAATTCATCCAAAAATGCCTGCCATGGCACCATCTAATTTCAGTTTCTTTCTCTACCTTACATAACAGTGTTATAATCTAAGACCAGAATTTCTTTGTCTCTGTATTATATTCATTGAAAAACCTTTAGTAATAGCTATGTGTGTTTTGTAATGGATACTTTGGAGTACTTTTGGCAAAATAAACATGTGGTGAAAACAAAATTGGAACAAGGTTAGTTGAGTGAGGTTCTTAGCAAAATTATGTAATTTAAATTGCTTTTGGACCTTAGAGTCCATGTTCCAAATTTATAGCTGTTTAATTTCTATGAAGTTAAGAAACCAGCAACTTACCTGATTATTGGCCAGTTCAACATGGTCAATCCAGCTAATTAGAATGTGTCAGTCTTAGAATTCAGATATTTGAAGACTATTAATGTACAGAAACATCATACTGACATTGTTGAACCTATGATTTTCTCAGTTATAACATCCTGTCTGGCTAAAAAAACTAATCATCAGAAAGGATAAACTCAGAAGAATGTTTGATTTGTAACACTGGGGGGGAAATGTTGAAAATGCCTCAGACCACAAGGACAAATAATTCAGTACACCACATGAAGTAAAACCAGACAGGTCTCTGAAAACATCAAAATTAAACTAAAGCTCAGACATTTTGGACAAAAAATTGCAGTGGGGGAATGCAATGCATTGTCCAATTGTTTCTGATTCCTATAATAATACGATTATTGCATTGGTGGAAACTGTAGTTGCCTCCCAATTTTAAAGAAAATAAACCAATGCCAGAAATTTTGTGATATTTTGGATAAGATGGATGGAACATTCTTCTGGCAGTAAAAAGAGGACACATATCATAGGAGTCAGAAAGAATGGAAGCAGCACACTGCAGTTTCTGGATTTTGATATTCATTAGAGCTGCTGTAATGACTTGAACAAACTGGTTAAAAGTGAAATTGATTTCATGTATTTACTTTTTTTTAATAAAAGTGATTTATTCGTTTAATTCAATAGATGTTGATTTATCAAAGTGAGACTGATTTCATTTTACAAACACTGGTTTATCAAATGGATGTTTGTTTGTTTGTTTGTGTTTGTTTGTTTGTTTGTTTGATGTATATTGCTGCCTATTCATCCATGGCAGCTGATTTAATTATTACCAAAATAGTTTATAGAAGAGATTTGATTTCATTCCACAAATACAGGTTTATTAAAAATAAATTTTACTTCAGACAGGACCAAACCAAGATATAATCTAAGCTTCAGAAAAAATTATTACTATTACTACTACCACAGTAGATACCTCAGCTGCAAATAATAGAGTGAGAGCTAACTGGTGCAAAAGAATTATTTTATTTTATTCCTAAACCCAAATCAGGAATGGCATACAAAAAATGGAACAAAAATAAAGGAGGCTAAAGAACTGTTTCAAAATTGTATCTTGTTATAATTATATAATCATTTATTTTCACCACTCTGTCTTGTCTTCTTTCTTCAAGTGTGTCCATGCACACTCCTCAGAACATTACTTGCTTCTCAAAGTGACTGGCCTTCAAAAAAGAAAAAAATGTGTAAAAAGTAGACCTGAAATTGTACTGTATGAATAAAATGCTTTTGAATAATGAAGAGCTAAGTCTTCCCTTTCTTGCCCTCATGCTTTCCCACTAGTGAGAAGAGTGGTTCTACATTTTTATCATGAGAATACAAAGAAAACTGCATTATTTAGCAATTCTGAGTGAAATTCAATGCTTGATTTTATCACCTGTTTTGCTGTGGTCGTTAAATGAATCACTGCAGCCATTAAGCAAATCACATGTTTGTCAAGTGAATCCAGTTTTCCCCATTGACATTGCTTGTTGGAAGTCCCCTGGGGATCATGTGACCCCTGGATGCTGCAACCATTGGAAACACCTGCTGGTTGCCAAGCAACTGAGTTTTGATAATGTGGCTGCAGGAACACTATGATGGTCATAAGTCATAAGTCACATTTTTCAGTACAATCATGACTTTGAACAGTTATTGAACAAACGGTTGTAAGTCAAGGACTACTTGTACTTTGCTGTTTTTTTTTCTTTGTGTCTGCCTATGCTTGCTGGTTCGTATTTTAATATCACAGAAACATTTCAAATAAAGATTAGGTGATTTCTGAAACATTTTATACTTTGAATCTCTTTTTAAAGCCACTTAGAGCATTTCCATATGACCCACCATGTGGATTTTGTTTATATTCCCTCAGGTGTAAGGGAAAAGGAATCACAAAAACATAAGAAGTAAATAGTAACTTATAAAACCTTGAAATCCCCTCAGCTATGGTAAGAAACATCATGATAATGCCAGGAAACTACAACAGCCATCAGTTCTTGCTATGAGAAAGCAAGAGACTGGTATCAATAAATTCACAGCACCTCTCAGTTCAAATACTGTATGCATGAAAGTAGTAACAAATGGTCTAATGCTTAAGGCACCAGGCTAGAAAGAAGCAGACTGTGAGTTCAAGTGCCGCTTTAGCCAGGAAAGCCAGCTGGGTGACTATGGGCCTACCCACCTCACAGGTTGTTGTTGTGGGAAAAATAGGAGAAAGAAAGTGTGTTGGATAGATTCACCGCCTTGAGTTATTTGTAAAAATAATTATGGTGGCATACAAATAAATAATAGAAATAGCACTTAGACATATATAGCGCTCCGTAGTGCAAAATCAGCATATTGCCCCCAACAAGCTGGATCCTCATTTTACCATCCTTAGGAGGATGGAAGGCTGAGCCAACCTTGAGCCAGTCAGAATCGAATCCCTGGCAGTCAGCAGAGTTAGCCTGAAGTACTGCATTCTAACCACTGAACCACCACAGCTCTTACTTATGTTTATAAAAAATACAAATATAAAATAAAAATAATCTCAGTATCAAATCTTTTGCCTACCAGAGTTATTCAAAATGTGTGCTGTGCATCAATCGCTGATTCTTTCTGCAAGTTTGTTTGGGAACAGATTTTTGTGTGGCATTTGTCAATCTTGACATAAGCTAAGATAGAAATTATGTGGCTTTCGTGATCAAGCATTTGCCAGGACAGAGCATGTTAATTCCAGTATTCCCTCCAACTGGCTGAATTTTGGCTACAAGGTCCTCTGCCACATTGACTTCCACATGCAGGTAACACCTTCCCTGTATTTAACTGAAAGAAAGAAGCCTAAATTCGGTAAATAAACAAATTTTGCAAAGCATTTTGCACAGTGTAAAATACATACCTTTTTAAGTTTAAATACCTCTCCAGAATATATCTTTTTTAAAAATATCAAATATGGTAACTCTAAAATATACTTAAATTGTGTTCCCCTGGACACCATCTACTTAATACTTAATATATCTAACAGAGTTTGATTTAAACAGCTGTTCCCAATGCTACTAACAGACTTATTACATCTTCCCAAGTGAAAAAAAAGTCATCTAAATGTTCACCCATCTTTCTTAGGGGAAGAAATTTTATAATAAGAAATCTTTTTCAGCTTTCATCATTACCACGTTTTGATTATTCATCAAGGCATGGAGGAAGAAATAGAAGCAAACAAGAATTTTAAAGCAGTGCAAAAGCAGAATTGCCTGATGGATGAAACCAAGAGTCAATTTTATCCAGGAATTTATTTTGAGAAGCAATTTCTAGATATTTCTGATCTTGATACCATCAAAAATATCAGTTGACTTTTCTGACTATTAAAATGAATCTTAATATTTTGAATCAGCATGCCTCTGAATACTAAATACTTAGGAGAAGCAACAGGAAAATCTATTTTTCTCATTTCTACTTTAATCTGTTACTGCATTTTTAAAAAAAACAATTGTTTTGTGCAAAATGACTAAGAAGCTGCAAATGCTCAGAAGCATAGCATAAAAGTGATAGCCATCTTTTTTTTTACAATTTGTTTGTAGCTTCCAATTAACAAACTAAATTTCATCCTAAATAGCTGGGATTCTGCATTTAGGTAGGAAAAGCAGATGCACAATTATAGGATTAGTGGATTTCTGGCTTTATGGCTGTATATATAAAAAGCCACTGTCTTCACAGACCATAAGCAACCCATGAGTTAGAAATGGGATGACAATTAAATTCTCTGTAAGCTGCCAAGAGTTTTTCTGGTTATGTCAAGATAGCAATGTGTTTTATAAATAAATAAAAGTTTCAAAAATGGGCAAAACACAATTCTAGCACAAAGCAGTTCTGAGTTGTTGCTTTTTTTAAAAGAGGAGTTTTTCAAAACCTAAGACATGAGAAGCCAATGGGCATTTTACCTTTTCTCTTAAGTCTTTTCCATCTATTAGGGACTTTATGAGAAAAGTGATGAATAACTCAGAGAGATCCATACCTTAATGTACTCACTAATAAATGAAGTTTTGAGTGCTTCAACACTGGAAGTTTTTTAGAAGATATTGGACAACCATTTGTCTGAAATAGTATAGGGTTTCCTGCCTAGGCAAGGGGTTAGACTAGAAGTCTGTGTTATTCTGTTATTCTGAAGGCTGAAGTATATCTAATTTAATTCCCAATATTCTGTAATTTTCTTTTACTTGGCATTAAGTCTGATTAATGAGACTTTATACATGACTATAATTTACTTGGTTATAGGCTGCTATTAGGGATTGAAGCATCTAGGTTCTGGCGGGAAAAGTATTCTATCCAGATTGCAAGTAGCAATAGTATCCCTTTTCTTGCTTGGTTCAACTGTCACTTGAACTACTCTTTCAACCATCATTTAAGGATTCTGTATCAAAAAAAAATGTGGTATGAGATTGACAAAGATGATAAGACATTGGGACACCAAGTGACACAAAGGAATTGGATACATTTATCTTGAAGAAAAGACAATGAAGAATTGACACTGTCTTCTAAAATCAGGCAATGTCTGTTAGCTGGGATAGAAAAATCAGAATCAGCAAGTTCAGATTAAAAGGAATTGTTCCAATCTCCCCTCTTCTGCATCTTGATAGCTAAAAGGCTATCTGCTCTTGCAGGAATCTCCCACACATGAAAAAAAACCCAACTAAAAGCAATTTTGTATATCCAAGAAAGGGGGCTTTTCAGTGGCCTCTGCAACATTTGTAGAATTCTTAACCCAATAAATTCTTCTAGTGTCGGTTCCCTGTTTTAAGGCAATGCTGAAAACTTTCCAGGAGGAAGGGATGCCTTCAACTGGGTGTTGACTACTGATAACTGCCTGGACAAACCCTGAAGTCAGATTGGTAAAGTTTTTCAAAAGCAGTTTTGAAGCCTCCTTCATGAGAATATGTCACTGGCTCAAGATCTCCAGCTGACTTTTTGCCTAAGTCAGGACTAGATTCTCTCACAGATCCTTTGTTTCTAGCCTGGTGCCTTAACCATTGCACCAGACTGGCTCTTCTGGGTTTAACTGATTTTATCACCCTTCTGGTTAATATTTTAAAAGTTTTAGACATCTACATTTCATTTTGTTCTCTTTATCCTGGTGTTAAATGCACACTATATTTTAAATTGTGTGTTGTCTGAATTTGCTTTTCCAAATGCTTTTTAATCAAAAAACAAAGTACATTTCAAGAGGTGAAAAAAAAACTGTGATTACTTTTCTCCAACTCATAGCAATCCTTCTCAGTCTTTTTGTATCCAAAACTCAGTTCTTACACTAGTAAAATAGAAACTGATAAGAGAAACAGCTGGTCTTTGAATGAAAATACAAAGAAAATATAAAGATCTCTACAAACTATAGGTTCCCAGGACATTATCAATTTCAACTGAGAGATACATTTTATACAAAAGTGAAAGAGTTAGAGGCTACCTAAAATGCTGGCTTTAGTGGTAAAAGGCTACGCCACAACTCAGAGATTATGTTTCCAGGCTTCCAAATTCCAAATGTCTGCCATGTGTCCTGATTGCATCAGGGTTTAAAAAGTAATAAGAAAGCTGCTGCGGTATCATTAGGGCTTTGGTTAGAGGTTTAAACCATTGACTGCCTATGTTTTCACCTGTTGTAAAGAGTTGAAACTGAAATACTGAGTATTCAGGAGTGGGTTGGATTTAAAATAATAGATGAGCACACTCTGTGTGACTATGGGATGTAGTTGCTGCTTACAAGGCCCAGGTGTGTGTCGTAAGTTGTAATTATCCTTGCTTTTAATTTTTCCCCTCCAGGGAAATGATCTTATAAGCAACTGTTTAACCCTTTCTTATCACAAAGGGCTTTTCTAACAATAAGGACAAAGATGAATATCAGATTATATTTCTCCCTGTTTTTGCTTTTTCCCATATTCTCTCCCCACCACCAATCCTGGCTCCTTTCTTCCGATAACAAGGAGGCAAAGAGAGCAGAGCTTCAGCCAGATAGAAACTTCTCTACATGTTCATTGCAAACAGCAAGCTGGATGGGATTTCCCCTTAGGTTGTCAAATGTCAGCATCTGCTATGACACAGTTCACTGTGTTTGTTTGCTCTATAAATCATTTAGTTATGAAGGTTGCAAGTAATTCTGTGTGCTTTTCATCATTTCCTGCAAATAGTTAGCCATGTGTTCCTCTTTTGTTTCTTGGGTAGCATTTTTCTTGTACTGGGTAGCCTTTCATGCAGCAGGTAACATGTGAATTTGGACACTAATAAGAGGTGCATTCACTTCCAGGCTAGAATTGTTTTTCAGCTCCTGTTCTGCATTTGTGTTTCAGACATCCCCTATCTGTGACCATGACTTTACCAGTTGACTCAACTACGTACCATTGGCAACAGCCAAAAGAAGAAAGTTCACAGCTGGAATCAACCCCTCTCTTATCCTCTGACAAACCGAAGCAGAACCAGAAACACAACTGGGACAAATGGAGGATTGTCTTTCCTAGTAATGCTAGATTTCAAAAGGAGTTGGAAAGAGTCCTGAAGACATATTGCAAAAATGGGATACGAACCACAAAATATACTTTGCTGACCTTTGTACCCCAAAATCTCTTTGAACAATTTCACAGGTATGAAAATGCACCATTTCACAGGTATGAAAATGCACCATAAGAAAACCACGATGGTTAATTTTATATCTGTTTTCGGTAAATGGAAGAAAAGTATTCAAAAAAAGAGTCATACAAAAAAGCATATCATGCCTTTAGAGAGGTAAGAATCAGATGTTATTGCAGATTTCAAGCTCCTCCTTTGGATTGTCATCAAATGTTTTCCATTATATAAGTCAGGAACAGATAACACAGCATTGGCACACACAATGATATTCACCAGTGTTTCACAACTTTGATAAGTTTAAGACATGTGGATTTCAACTCCCGGTATTCCTCAGTCAGCATGCCAAGATATAGAAACACTGATGTATATGATTTTCCTACCTAGCATCAAAAATTACAATAAAATAAAATTTTAAAATGACCAAAATGTTATGAGATTTTAAGTGACAATGCCAAAACCTTGGAAAATTTAAGCTAGATTTTGACCTATTCAAAGTATCTCTATTATCGATCTGATTGACATCCGATATTCAATGAACTAAAAGTGGGAATTATTTATACAGTGTATAAATACTGTATATTAGAAAGAGTGCAGAGAAGAGCAACAAAGATGATTAGAGGACTGGAGGCTAGAACATATGAAGAATGGTTGCAGGAATTGTCTGTGTCTAGTTTAATGAAAAGAAGAACTAGGGGTGACATGATAGCAAGGTTTCAATATTTGAGGGGCTGCCACAAGGAAGATGGGATCAATCTATTTTCCAAAGCACCTGAAGGCAGGACAAGAAGTGATGGATGGAAACCTATCAAGGAAAGAACCAACCTAGGTCAAAGGAGAAAATTCCTGACAGAATAATTAATCAGTAGAACGAATTGCCTGCAGGCATGGTAGGTGCTCCATCACTGGAGGTTTTTAAGAAGAGAATGGACAATCATTTGTCTGACATGGTATAGGGCTTCCTGCTTGAGCAGGGGATTGGAGGTCCCTTCCAACTCTGTTATTCTGTTCTGTTCTGTGTATTAGAGTGGAATCTAATACTCCTCTTTGGCATCATCTGTGGATGTGTGAGGGAAATTCACCCCCTCTCCCCTCCATACACACATACACACACTCTAAAATTTGTTTAAAGAAAGTCAGAAGAAAATCCGTATCCCATAGGGAAGACTACGGAAGGGAAGGATTGAATCCAAGTCCCACTGTGCAGCAGGAAGTCACACAAGCAACACTGAATTCCATATTTAGATATGGGTGATGATTTATAAAATGAATAATAAGGGACAGTCCAATAGCATTTTAAAGAGTAGCTCATTTAGTATGACATGAGATACTACACAATCTTTTCTCAGGCTATTTGAACAATAGATTGTGATGTGTGTCAGACGTTGCCTAATTCCAGTGTGTTGGGAGAGGCTTGGTGATTCATTGGGAGCTATAAATAACACTTCTTTAAGTAACGAGATGGTCCAGATCCTCAGGAAGCTATTCTAAGCACCCTTCAGAAGAAGCTTTAATTAAATTCATCTGACCTGAGAAATTATAGACCAGTCTTGAGCAGCCCAGTCATAGCAACTGGGTCATGACAAAGCAGCTATACATTTTCTCTGGTGGAGTGGATCATCCAAAACAATTGAAAACCATCCCAAAACCTGCTTGGGAAATTGAAATTGAAGCCATGAGATAATCTAGAAGCTCTGCCTGTGGCTGTCAAAAGTCTGTAGGTCTACATTTATATGGCTTTAAACTGCATATAGTTTTACATTTGGGCATAAGAATGTTCTTCACATTGTGAAGGGAGATAACAGAATAACAGATACTTCGGGTTAGGGATACACACACACATACATATGCATATGCATATACATGTGTGTGTGTGTGTCCACACAGATGCTACAGCTGACTTCCCACTCTGCCACAAAGTAACTCATAACAATTGAGTCTAATATTTTATGCAAAATCACCCTGCATGGTTAGTGTGGTTCAGTGCATGATGGCAACACAAAAAATTAATTTGGTTTCACCATGGTAAATACATTCCATAGGCATAGTTTTTGGACAGAGTTAAGTTTAGCCATTAAAGCAAATGAACGAATAAGGGATTGATTGATCTCACTGCCTCACCAGAACAATAAGAAAGATGATAAATGTAACAACTCCATTAATGATTCTATCTTTTTAGGTTGGCCAACATTTATTTCCTCCTCTTGGTGATTATCAACTGGTTCCCACAACTGGAAGTTTTTCACAGGGATATAACAATGGTACCTTTAATTGCTGTGCTCTTAGCTATAGCAGTTAAGGATGGCATTGAAGATTATAAGAGATACAAACTGGATCAGCAGATCAATTCTTCTAAAACAAAGGCATACAATAAGTAAGTACAAATTGTCATTATCTAATTATTATTGATATCCCTAACCCATCCCCCATATTGATGTAAACAATAAACTATCAAAATAAAATTTGTGGCAGAAGATCATTTTAACTTTATAATATTGCTGCAATTTTGTTGGTGTATTCAATTTCCTGTTAAACATTGTATCTCAAACATCAGTTATGATGAATATCACAAAATTCAATCCTACTGTTATGCTACGGTTATTTGGATTTGGATTATGCCATGGTTATTTGAAGTATGATTTATTTCACATAAGCAATCGTATAATATACCTGGTTTTAGCTTATTGCTTTCAACAAATTCAGCCAATTCAGGTGGTCTCTTTAATCATCCACAGTTAAAGCATGGTTTAGGGTAATGCATGAAGCCATTCTACAGGTACTCCTCTTTTCATCACAAAAGAATATGTCTCCATTCCTTATTCATTGCTTTGAATAATGTTTTGACAGTGCAGACAGCAAGCATTTTGAGGAATGGCATACAAATTATGGAAAACAGTGTGCAGACAAGTTTCTCTGCATGTAATTTTCATGCAGAGAAATGCGATTGCTTGGAGTTGTTTTAAATTTCAAGTATTTATAATTATAAAGGCCATATAATCCATACATATCTAAGATTCAAGTAAGAGGCCAGTGAACTTCTATCTTCTAGTTTATACTATTCAGAAAGTTTCAGTGTCATTGTACAGCAGAGGAAAAAAAAATCCAGATCAACAGCAAACCAGGCACTAGGACCCAGGATCGCTCTTTTTGGTGGCAGCAAAACTGGTTTGCAGAAGGATGACACCTCTGTGTTTCAACAGGTGTTGACTAAAGCAAGCAAAAGCAGTTGGCTCAATTAAATTCAACCTGACACTTCTCCCTGGAAGAAACCAACTAGAATAGTTTGTGTTTTAATTCTTTAAGTGTAGCTTTAAAGGGGCAGGAAGATGTTGAGGAAATGTGCTCAGTAACATTCCTACGGGATATACATTGGTTCAGAAGACCGTGCTGCCAGAGCGTTGTCTCAGAGACTGAGAGTGTGGAATCTGTGACGAGAAGGAAAGGGGAAAGGAATGAAGAAACTAAACGAGTTGTGCTGTCAAATTTGCCCTTCGAAGCCAAGTGGAAAGAAAATCCAAACAGACATTGTGCAGGCAACAAAATCAAGACCACCCGATACACATTCTTGTCTTTTATCCCTAAAAATGTTTTTGAACAGTTTCACCGCTTTGCCAACATATATTTTGTGGCCATTGTTGTTCTTAATTTCGTGCCAGTAGTCAATGTCTTTGAGCCAGGAATATCTGTGTTGCCCATCTGTGTTATAATGGCCATCACTGCTCTTAAAGATGCTTGGGAAGACTTCCGGAGATACACGCTGGACAAGGAGATCAATAGCATGGGCTGCCTAGTATACAGCAGGTAAATACCTTCTGGGATGCAGTTTGGGGAGGTTTCAGAAGCAACTTTCATGAGCCTTCAAATATTATCCAATATTATTTTCTACTAATGCAACTTTGATTTAAATAATCTAGTGAGATTTTTTCTAGTAACCCCACCCAGGTTGCTTTCTTCTGCTTCTTTCCCTGTTCCAAACTAAACTTATGTGATGTATCGTAGCGATGCACTGTCCATTGCAAAGACAATACCCAAAAATTGAGTTTATACCTTTGGCAATTTGAGTTTTTCATCCTTTCTAAATGATTCCCAACGTGTTTTGTTTTTGTTCTGTTTTTTTTTTCACAGCTATCATATACATAGCAACCCTTTTATATCACTAATCAGATTGCTAGTCATAACCTATAAACATTTAGGTAAAATCAGAACAGTGAGCAAAATATGCATACAGTTTCTGTAATACTTTGAGTAGTCTATCTCTTGGTTTTTGAAAAATGACACCTGTGCTGCTGTCATCATTTACTGAACTGTCAAGTTTTGATAATCATGTTTCTTTTCTTACAGCCATTGTAAAGGTAATATTTAACATATAATTATTGTTAGTATTTAGTTTATTATTATATTTCTGTTCTTAATTTCTTGACCTAAAGGAGAACTATTGAGGAAGCTAAAATTTTGCATGGGGATGCTAGCCCAGTTCAGACACCACAATCAAACCACAAACCAACCACCAGAGATATCCTTAAGGCCTTGGAGTTTCCTTCTCCTCCTTCCTTCATCCTTCTGGTATTACAATTCCTCCCCTCACTTCCTTGGTGACCATACTTTGTCACCCACACAAAATAAGGCCAATGATGATTCACACAACAGTACTTTACATACATACCAGAATTCAAAACCAAAAGTTTGAACTGGGTTTTTTATGCTGCCTTACAGACAGCAGATGAGATTTTTCCTCCAAGTTTGGTTGTAATTTACCTATTTTACCTGTAAACTATGAAGTATCAAGAAAAGAAGTTGAATTTGAATTTGTCTGAGTGAACAACTGAACTATGTGAGGATATTCATCTTTAGCTATGGACCCTGAAGTCATCATACATATCCATATTATTGTCCCTATTTGTGGTCTTAGAAATAGGAAAAGAGAATTTTATTACTATCTGTACCTTTTTCCTGAGTTTCTAAAGAACAGAGAAGTGTTAATCTGAATTTTGCCCTATATCTCTATCATTTCTATCTCTATCTTCACCTCTATATCCTGCTTTAAATTTAGATTAACTCACTAAATTCCAAATATTTTCCTAGGCTTCCCAGTCTCTGTAGCATAAATATGCCTCAGGATTCTCTTTTTTGGCTAATAGGCCAATTTCTTATATATTTTAGTAAGGTTGGGACAGCATTTCCATGGGCATTTATTATAAAGGCTTTATTTCTTTGCAAGGTTAGAATATCCAAACTGTGGCTTTCCGTGATGTTTAGCTATGGGTAGAACATTCTTTGTTACCATTTGTCATCTGAACAGCAAGTTGGCACAAGTATGGAACTTAATTTCAGATAAAAGTCTAGGAAATGATAGTGTACAGGTATATATTTGAGTACCATACTATTAGACAAGATCTGTTTCCTTGCCACATAAGAGAAAAGTAAAACAAATATTTTCTTCAGTAGCAACAAATTTTGATGATTTTCCCCTTACTCAGATTTGCCTCTAGGTTCTGACTTAAACTCAACATTAGAGGAAGCTAAACTAGAAGAGGGGAACTGCTTTCCCTAAGGCAAGAGATGAATTTTGCCTAGTTGGACAGGGGCACTTAGTTTACTTCCTGATGCCACTTAGAACTTTCCATACTTCCAGATGGTAGTCACTTGGAATTTTCCATGTTGCTGCCCTTCAACATTTCCATGAAGATATGTGCTATTGGTGCATCAGAACATCTTACTTGCCTTGATATATCAGAACACCTTGAATTTAGAAAATTGTTTGTTTTTTTTAAATTTCAGGTGACAAAGGCATACATCAAATCATTATTTTTCTTTAAAAAAATAATTATATTAGCTACAAGAAAAACTTGTGATAAAAAGTTGAGTTTGTAAAATGGATGAGATCCTTTATAATTGTTTTTAGCAGGAGTCTTCTATCACATTTTCTATCAGGTCAGGTTTAAAGGTTTATTTAAACTATGCTTCTCATAGCTTGACTACTTTACATACATGTTCACATATCCTGGATCTGTTTGGAATACAATCATTTTTCACACACTGCTACAATATTATGAACTGGGATCCACAGAATGCCAGTTGGATTCATCTTACATATTTCTTATCTTGACATTTTCCTGGCAGATGCTTCAAATGAAAGTGCTTCTATAACCTTAAGATCATTTCTTCACTGCTTTTATAAAAAGAAAGTTTATTTTAGTTTTGTTCCTAATCATTCCTCCTTATAAGCAAAAGGCCTGAGGCCTAACATCACGGCACCAAATAGGAAGTATTTTATTTTATTTTATTTTATTTTATTTCATTTTATTTCATTTCATTTTATTATTTTATTTATTACATTTTTATGCTACCCATTTCCCTTGTAAAGCGACCAGTTTCTTACTATTTATATCTAACACTGTGAAGTACTTGGGCTTATTTTACACAGTTGCGGCTAGTTCGTAAACCAGAGCCTCTAATGTTTAAGACAAATCTTCACAGGCTGTTGTGAGATTTCTCTTAGAAAAGCTTGTTGATGTCCTAATACCATGTTCATCTTCAGCTGATCTTGAAATTTTACCTTGCAAAAGGCTAACCAAGGCTTCATCTTAAATGGAATTGATTTGCATAATGTTATTAATAAACATGCTGCAACACTGAAATAACTCCAGGCAATGAATTAATGGAGGTATAATATTTATCAGGGAGACAAGCTCTTACTTCTTCTTGCCAAAACTTCAATTTACATGCAATTCCATTATTGGAAAAGTCAGGTGCCTCTTCAATCATTGCCTGTACCACACCTTTTGGTTCCAGTGCTTTGTATAATGCAGGTTTTGGAGAAAGGTTGTTCTCCCAATAGACAATGAATGTTTGAATGTACATATCTATAGAAGATTTTTTTTCCACATCTTAGCATATGACCAAACTGTTCCTGAAGACATCACACTCATTTTGAACATTGATTTTGCTCATTACACAGAAAAAGGGAATGCTAGCAACACCCTTCTTCACAGCGTTGGTCATGTTAGGCTGGATTTAAATTGTCTTCACAAATTCCTACTGGTTGTGCTTTTTAGTCATCTGGGAGGAGAAAATGTAGCACTAACAGGCAATCTTTTGCCACATGTTCTAACCAAAGCAAGACTGCAAGGAATATAAAGAAAATCAGCCTAATATGATCTGTGCTTTCTAAAAGCACAATTCTAAACAATCAGTTCTTTTTGGGAAGAAGAAAGAGGGAGTCATTCATTTGGATCTGACTGGACTTGGGCAAAATGCATTGAATCAGAAGTAGATCCAACCCTCTTTCATAAATCCAGGTTGGGAACAATCAAATTATGGATATAAAATATATGGGATCCACTCACTCCAGTATGAGACTACTCTATTGGCAATCACCATCTTCATTTCCTATTAAACATTTCTAGCTTTGAGACACTGTAAATTTCTTGAAAACACAAGAAGCAAAATTAAAGTAGCCAGATGGAACAAAAAGTACATGCCCTAAAATAAAATAGTTATAAAATGAAAACTATGACATAGTTCTCTACACTATCTACCCCTATTTCCAAAAAAACTCAAAATAATAATAATAATCAGTATTATTGTTTGGTATAGCATAATGGCAATCACTACCAAAACAGCATGTGGAGAGCTTTATGGAAGCTTCATGTTGAAATATATACATCAAACTAAACATAATATGATTTTATTTGATGTTAATATACCATATGCTCTCTGAACTCAGCCATTGTTGCTGGTTTTTGGCTTCATGCATTGTACAATCTAGATCAATTGTGGTATGTTCACAACTAATCCTGAAAAAGGAAGATAATAAAGGAAGTTAAATTCATGAGAACTCAGGGGCAAGGCTGCATTCCTCAATGAAGATTATAAAATTGTTTTAATCTGGTTATCTTTTTAAACCATAATGGTTGTCCTGGATCATTATTTGCACTGGGAGAAGGCTTTAGAATTACTTTTTTTTTCTAATAGAATATTGAGAACTAGAAGCTAGAGTTCCATTCTTATATGGTAGATTGTTTCCAGAAAGCAACATTGGAGACTTTTGCTCTAATGGCCTGAAAATGTCAGGGTAATCATTCCACTGTTTAATGTAAATTGTCTTGGGTATTTTGATATAAAGCAAAAACAACTGGGTTTACCATGAGAAATCCAAAACTTTATTAGGCTAACTGAAGGTGTACAAATTCTGAAAGTTCAAAAATTCTGCCAGCTAACATATAGATTACATTTCTCCTTTTCATCTATTTGATTGGATTGCAGGAAATGCCCAGAAAGTGTCTAAAATCAGTAAAGAATTGGAGAAACATACAATTGAAATGTAAATAAATGTTTTCTTTGACCAGGGAACTAGTGTTAAATGTTTTCTCAATTATCTTGTGTTTCTCATTTGTGAGTCAATATAGAGTTTAGGGTGTTACCATGTTTCCCTGAAAATAAGACTGGGTCTTATTTTCTTTTAACCCCCCCCCAAAAAAACAGCTAGGGATTATTTTCAGGGGAGTCTTAATTTTTTTGAGGTGCAGGAGATGGCAAGCGTGGTCATCTCATGACTGCTCAGCCCCTTAACTGCGCCCTGTGGATCAGCTGAGCCAGTGAGGGCTGGGAGTTCTATCTCTTTGGGTGCCTGGAGATGTTTCCGGCACACTCTTGCCAGCCCTAGCCCTGCCCACAGAACCAGGCAATCTTGCAGCCAAGGGCCCCTCTCTTCTGCAGCTCACCTTGTGGCTATGGAGCAGGTAGTGACCATGGTTTGTGTTCTGCCAGGAGAGAGAGAGAGGGAGGGAGAGAGAGAGAAAGAGAAAGAGAGAGAAATGGCAGAGAGGAAACCCTTTCAAACAGCATTGCCTGCCATTCTTGTTACTCCTCTCTGCCGTTTCTTGCTCTCTTGCTCTGTCATTCTCTCTCTCACACACACACACACAGAGACATCTGATTGCTTGAAAGGAACAGGCTGTGCTTTGCTTGTACCATAAGCATGTGCTTCCCACAATCTTGCCTGCCTTTTCATCCTTTTCTCAAACAGCAGCACCCGGGTGGGGGGGGGAGCCGATTCTGATGGACCACGTGGCTTTCTGCCTCATCATAGCAGCTGCCTGAGCAATGCCTGAACTCCAAGCCTGATGGAGCACATACCATGGTCACCGCCTGCTCCATAGGCACAAGGTGAGCTGCGGAAGAGAGGAACCCTTGGCTGCAAGGTTGCCTGGTGCCATGGGCAGAGCTAGGGCTGGCAAGAGTGTGTTGGAAACATTTCCAGGTGCCCAAAGAGACAGAACTCCTGGCCCTCACTGGCTGATCCATGGGGCACGGTTAAGGGGCTGAGCAGCCATCAGGTGACCAGAGAAGGGAAGGGCTGCCTCCTGTGCTGGCCATGCCTTCCCATTTCACTAGGTTTATTTTGGGGTAGGGCATATATTAGCCCCATCCAAAAAAAATCAGGCTAGGCTTATTTTCAGGGTAGGTCATATTTTCAGAGCAACAAGGTATTAGATTTAGTCTTCTTTCAGAATATCAATTTGGCATCTGGGCATGAAACATACTTTGTTATTTTAAATGGATGAACCTTTTCAGTCACAAAACTAGCCCAATGAAAATGACTTCTGCCTTGGAAAAAACTGTTTTAGATTACCATGATGCACAGTAGATGGGGCTTCTCTTGAAGGAATTTGGAGGTTTCAGATAGTAACAACATGGCATCTAGATTGTTTCCTACCACATGGAACCTATCTTGTTTTTAACCTCTTTGGTTACTTGTGGTCTCCCAAATAAAATTCCAGGTGCTGGTGTTGAATATATAAAGCCCCATACAACCCATGAACACAGTTCTTTCTGCCTCATCTATCATGAAGAGTGAAAAGTTTTTCTCCAAGTGTTTCTTCTCTTATAATACTCATATGTCATTAGTTATCCTGGTTGTAGAAAGCCATCTTAAGGAGTATTTACTTGCTACCTGGTACACTGAGTTTAAAATACCAGATTCAATTAATCAGCTCAGGGTTTTTTGGTAAACCGTCAACAGATTATATCTAGATATGTCAGTACACTATATGAATTTCATAATTGATGGGTTCAAGGCCATAGCAATAGCATTTAGAACATATATATCACCCCATAGTGCCTTACAGCATTCTCTAGATGGTTTATAATGTTAGCATTATTTGCATATTGTCCCCAACAATTTGGGTTCTCATTTTACTGACCTCAAAAGGATGAAAGGCTGAGTCTACCTGTCGGGCTCATGATGGAATCTATGAGCCCAACACTCAGGCAGGTTGTCCCGATGATTGCTAGCCGACTCTCTCTTCATTTTCATGGTGGAGCTCTTACACTAGCCGGGAGGACACTGATTGAGGTGACGCTGATCAGCGTCAATACTGCGGCTGCGCAAACCCAAGTGAAGCCGAAAAAATGGACTCACACTGTTCGGCGGTCTCAGTGTGACAGTTGGAGTGCTGAGAGGAGCAGCAAAATGCAGGAGCGCTGTTGGCATGGGGCTTACCTGCCTAGTTATCTGGGACTATTGATTGTGTGTGTGAGGTGTTGGGAGGTGTAGGTGATGGGTTTGATTAGTTAGCATTAGATGCAGGGTGGGGGCAATGTAGGGAAGGGCAGATGTAGATGATAGGTTTGGTTAGGCATAAGTAGGTGTGGGGTGGAGGTGCAGGTAAGGAAAGGCGGATGTAGGTTAATGGGTGGGGTTGAAAGATAACTATAATAGGTGCTAGGAGGCAGTAGCTCTCAGTGCTAGCTTTGCTTGGAATTGATCCAGTGCTGCCTTTTGGGACTGTTGTGAGATAAACTGAAGAAATAAACCCTGCTTACTTCAACCTCTACTTGTGAGTACCATGGTTTGTCAGTGAAAATTCTCAAGTGCCCAGCAGGGCTGACATAAAAGCTAGCACTGAGAGCTACCTTAATTCCCATTGGGACTGAACTGCAGGCTGTAGGCAGAGTTTGCCTGCAACACTGCATTCTAACCACTGCTCCACCAGGCAATAGCATGCTGACTTCCAAGCCACCATTGATTAGGTGCCCTAATTTGCATAGGATAGCATAAACATCCTCGAGCAGAGTATACCAAAACTAATCACTACTGTCCTTTTAATTGGCATGAAATGCTGTATGTGTCCAAGCATGACTATGACTAATTACTCTTTCATTCCCTTATTAAAAAGCATCATGTGAAAGTCTTAGGTAATCAAGGACATGATGACCAGCAAAAGCCAATAACTATGAATCCATGTGATGTAGATCAGGGCATATAAAAGTTTGTGACTTGGAATGTAAGAGGGCTAAACATCAAAGTGTATGCATTAACAGATGAAATGAAAGAATGAAAGAATGTCTGTATACAGTGTGAAACTAAAAGGAAAGATAAGGATGCAATAGATCCAAATAAAGATTGAATGGTTTTTATTGAAATGGAGTTGATTTATATATGATTGGGGTAAGAGCAGGCTTAATTAGGAATGAAAGTGCTAAAATATATTAATTGTTGGAGATTACATATAAAAATAGGAATCTATAGAATGGTGACAGTTGCAAATTAAATTCCAGTGAATGGTGATTATAGAAGAACTGGAGAACCATATTGAGGGAAATAATACAGCATTCTGAATGAATGTTATCTGGATGAAAACATTATTCTGTTAGGTGACATGAATAGCTGGTAGGGATGGGAATGCAAATAACATGACTGTGCCTTTCAGAAACCCAAGAAAGAATGAGAATGGGGATCTTTGGTTACCTGTTTTTTTGTTAAATGCCTGTTTTAAGTATAAAATGATTCATACCTATGCATGTCAAAAGAATAAATCTAAATCTAAAAGCATGACTGATTGGATCATTTCCAAAGAAATACTGAGAGAATGAATAAAGTATGTGAGCACAATGAAGGCCCGAAGTCCTGCTATCAGTGGTGGGATTCAAAAAAATTTACTACTGGTTCTGTGGACGTGGCTTGGTGGGCGTGGCTTGG
>AZIM01006285.1:2668-31437 GCA_000516915.1 Ophiophagus hannah | reverse complement strand
GGAGGGTTTCTCCTAAAGTCTACCACCATTTCTATGGTTTNNAGTGTGTTCAGTTCCAGATTGTTCCGGTTAAACCATGAGGCAAGTTGTACAACCTCCTGTCTGTATGTGGATTCGTCATTGTCTTGAATGAGACCAATCACTGTTGCATCATCTGCAAACTTCAGTATTTTAACAGATGGATCACTTGAAATGCAGTCATTGGTATACAGGGAGAAGAGAAGTGGAGAAAGCATACAGCCTTGGGGGGAGTGGGGGCTGTGTTATTGCTGTGTTAAGCCAGGAGGCTCATGACTATTCAACTGAAGACAAAATCCTATCAGGATCTTTTTAAGGGCTACCCTGTCATTTTGGCAAAATATTTATCTGAGTTCTGTGTTTTTATTAAATCCCAACTTTTTATGTAAGAAAACATGCCAGGTTTCTTTTACCTTTAATAGACAAAAACCTGTTTTGATTTTCCAGTCACTTCCCCTACCAGTTATTTATGCTTCAAGCTGCCAAGCTGCCCCACCTCTTTCTCCCTTGTTTTTGATATAAGAGAGACCCACTTGTGAGCTACTGTGAAGAATGGCTGATTTTTTCCCTCCTGATATTCTAAAATATTTTGTAATATAGCTGCTTTCTACCTGGAAATGATTATGGTCTATAAAATTGGCTTATACACAGGAACTGCTCTATTTATAGCCCCTACCTATTTTCTAATGTAAAGGAAAGTTTTATGAGTATTGACATTACATTTTCCTATGAGAGTCATGCTAGCAGCTGCCTTTTCACTGACTGGTAATCTTTGGTCTTCTGTCACCTTTGATTCCCCACCATGGTTCTCTGTGTTGGCTGTATAAGTCCTGCTTCACATTCCCATCCTCATTTTCATCACACTTTTCCAGACTGTGTCCTGCTTTGCTTTGTGGACTTTAAACTGTTTTTCAAAAGCCTTCTGCAGTATTAATGCTGTCTAATCCATCTCACTTGCCAGACCTCATTGTATCTTCAATAACTGGAACCATCTAGATCCATCTTAGTCACCAGCTATTCTCTATATTCCCCAGTTCTTCTCCAAGTTCACTTGTTAATTTAAGACTGTGCCTCAAAGTCCAGTCTAGCATCTGTCTGGAGTTTCTCTTTTCTCTCAAACACTTCCCAGTTGAAATTAAATTTAGGTCTAAAAGCCAAAATATATTTATCTGCACACCTAACACAAAATTCGTTTGGGTTTCTGCATAGATATGTAAACAACCAGCAAGAAGCAATCACTGATTCCAGCTATTTAATAATAACAATAACAATAATAAAGAATATAACATTTCATTATTAAAGCTGATCGTTAATAAGCAGCAGTGTGAAATAATTCCTTGCAAACTGAATAGCACTAATAATTTTTTTTGCAAAGTAGATTCTTTTGTTTGCAATTCTCATATCAAAACAATATCACAGAAGAGAATTTGGGCAGAAAAATCCTGAAAATCTAGATGCTGTAGTTTAAAACACAAATCTGACATATCCTACACAGTAAAAACCTGTCAAGCCTCTAAAAATGGATTGGTTACCTTGGATCTCTGATTTTGATTTTCATTCCGCAGCCTGCCACAGAGAAGAACTTCTAGTAACATGCCATTTGACAATATGAATATCATGCAAAATAACTTTATAATCCAAAACTGTAAACATCTTGTTATTATGATTTGTTGAGAGACAAAACACAGAGTTTGCCTTTGTTTTTTTCCCCAGAAATTTTACAGCTGCTGTAGGTTTGTGTAGCTGATGACATCGGAGATGCTATCATTATTTTCCCTTCTTTTGTCTTCATTTACAGTTCCTATTCCAGCTTCGCACCTTAATTAAATGTTGGGAATGGAAGCTTCTAGAATTCCAAGCTGGCAAAATTGGGGGCCAGCTAGGAATTCTGTGATTTGTAGTCTGACTAAAGCTGGAGGAAGGCCATCCTAATTCCACATCTGCTGCTGTGTGTACGTATCAATCTTAGACAGAATAATTCTTTAGAACCTAGTGGAACAAACTGCAAAGGTATCCAGTAGAAAAGTCCAAAACTGCATCAGATGAAACAAAAGTGCTTATTGATGACCCCAGGAAAAGTTGTATTAGTTTCCACCAACTGGACTGGTTATGTCAGCCTCCATTTGAAAACTACTTTGTAACTGGTGTATGGTTGTTGGGTGTTACATTCCATACTTTAGGGAAATCTTAAAAATAGGTTGGACAGGAATATATGGAGAGTTGTGATCTCTTCCATGCTTTAATTCTAAACCAGTTTTAAAAATAAGATAAAAAACAACACTTTAATCTAACTACAAAAACAGTGAGCCAGTACTATATGATCCAGTCTACGCTACTAGGCTCATGGGCATATGTTTAAAAAAATGTGTTTATTAGGTGTTTGATATATTTTACTTTTAAAAAATGAGATTCATGGAGATTTATACAAAAAACTACATGAATTTATTCATAGTTATATGTCCAATTGCCTTACGCAATTTTGTGTCTGCATCCTTTATATCAGGACTGTCAAACGCATGGCCTGGGGGCCGTATGCATCATGCACTGGCCACATGCATGCCCAGTTTAGCATACAGGATAAAAGTCACAATATGTCATGTGACACTGCCGTGATGACATGAGTTTGACATCCCTGCTGTATATCTTTCTTCCTGCCAGGAAGATCTTTCAAGTCAGAGTCCATCATAGAATGTAATCTGTAATCTGTTTTCCAAGAAATAGGCAGGGTCAAGAAAAAGATGGGGATAGATCAGGGCATATCCAGGTCTCATCTGGAACTATATTAGAGAGTTTCTTCTTTCAACATCCCTTGGCTTGAGTAACAGCATCTACCCGAGTTCTGCGTTTTTGATGGTTTCTTCAATCCAAATCTTGGTTTTCCTATTTTCTTGTTTACTTTTCAGTTCCAACTTGTCTTTCAGCATAATTTTTGTTCTGTTCTGTCAGCAGTTCTTGTTTTGAGTCTCTGTTTTTTTTCCAGTTTGTACAAGCCCTAATAGTGTCTTTTTCCACTCTTCTGATAAGGAGTAAAGCATTTGGAGGATCTGCAGTGGCCTACAACAGAAATGTAAAAGCAAGAAAGCAAAGCACTCCTGCATGTTTCAATGGATCCAGCCACTGACATTTCAACTGCCTATGTATACATACATTATTTTTTATTTTATTTGATTATTTATATCCCACCTTTATTATTTTTACAAAGGTGATGAACATATCCAACACACATTCTTCCTATTTTCCCCAGGATAACAATCCTGTGAGGTGATTTGGGCTAAGAGAGAGTACAGGCCCAAGGTCACCCAGCTGGCATTCATGGCTTAAGGAAGGACTTGAACTCACAGTCTCCTGCTTTCTAGCCTGGTGTCTTAATCACTAGACCAAATTGGCTCCAGTGGTTACCTCTGTTGGTATAGTTTTATTAAAAACAACCTTCTCTAATCCAAGCAATCCCTCAGTCTCCTGGATTTCAGCTTCTGGAATTTCAAGTTAGCATGGCTAGAGTATTACAATCCAAGACATCTGAAGGGCATCGGGTTATATTTATTATAGTTGACATTATTGTTAAGTTTGAAAATGATAAGGCACACAAATAAAATACTAACCACTATATGTTGCACATTTTTGGAATCTATATATAATAAAACATTATTTGCACTACATTGATATTTTGATATTTTTTTAATGACTTCCAGCAATTCCATGAAAAAATATGTGAGCTGCAGGAGACCATCAGAAAAGCTAATATATATTTTACTTTTTAAAAATGTTCAATACCTTGAGAGCGCTCAGAATTCATTTTTATGGTAATATTTTGATTTTATCTTTCATTTCCATCTTTGGCTTATATGTGATTATTGTTATTTGCACCTAACCAGCTTACATTGGAACTCTCCAAATATTTTAACATTTGAATGAAGTAACTGAAATTATAATATGCACCTTATTGAGGTAGTTTAAAGAACGGGCATCAAATTAGACTCAGAAAAAAAGAAAGTCATTTTTATTGAAAGTGAAATTGAGATTTCCATTTACTTTTTTTTTGCTTAATATATATAGCAGCTGTTTATTCCAAGATTGTTTCAGATTTATTCAAAATATTGCCAAAAACAGAAGCCACAGCAAAGAGAAAACTGTTTAAAAAATGATGTTACAAATGTGATAAATGGTGCTAATGTTTCAATAGACACTTCATAAAAGATGGTGGGAAAATACAGAAAAAGACATTCCAGTCTCTTGAACAATACAGCTTGTTTATTATTTATTGAATTAATGTTGAATCATTTCTAATGTGAACGGTGACAATGAAACAAACAAGCAAACAATCCTTGGGGATTTCCATTTTTGCTTATTTTGTCATTTTAACACAAACCTTTTTTTTTAAGGATTGCAATGTCCTTTGAAATGGATGTTTCTTTTATTTTCTGTGCATGCAATACATCTTGGAAGGTCACAAATCTTAGGGCTTTCATCCCTGAGGCTTTGATGTCATACACCTATAAACAACGAGCGCATGCAGTGGTTGAAATTGTGTGGCTGTGTGGCATTCTTCAGATCCAAAGGAGAAGATAGAAATGGTGGAATTTCCAACAGACTGGTTACCTTCATCATGGCCTATTCCTTAGACCAGGGTTTCTCAACCTTGCCAATTTTAAGATAGGTGGACATCAATTCCATATGAGTGGCGGGAAATTCTGAAAGTTGAAGTCCAGCTATCTTAAAGTTGCCAAGGTTGACAAACACTACCTTAGGTACTTAAACATACAATTGTAACACAACGTTTCAGACAAGTCACCTTTCCTTTTTTTGCTTGACATCATGTGCTAGATTTGTGTGTGTGTGTGTCAGCATTCCAGCCAAAACAGATTCCAATCAACAACTCTGAGACGGACATTTTCTCAAAGTTTCTTTTTATTGGAAAAGTCATTTATTGGAAAAGTCATACTGCACATCTGGGAAAACCCGAATCTGAGAATTCCAGGTTTTCCCTCAGTAAATCAAAAATCAAAACTCAACCCCTGCACCTATCAGTCCATCACATGGTCCAATCACCATCTGTCCCAACTTGAGACATCCCTTCAACGACTCCTCCTCCAGGTGCAGGAATAATACAACTTTGACCGAAAAGAAGAAAACTATTATGTTTAACTACTAACACTCTGAAAATCCCCCCTCCTAATTTCCCAGGCACAGGAATGTGGCAGCATGGAACTTGTGGTGTAAATATGGCTTCCAAAGCTGACAGTGTGTTTGTAATATAGAATCCTCCTCCTGAATTTCCTTAATTATTATAGATGTATATTAAAATTAGAGGTGGTTTTATTGTTGTTCTTGCAAAATTTAAAAATCGAATTCTGAAAGTGGGACTAGAACTCTAGAATTTCATTATATTCTGTTATGTTTTATCTCTCCACAACTGTGTTTGTGAAGGACCTATCCTAACCTTAGACAGTATGAGACCTCTGTTCCAGACAAGGGGTAGGTTTCTATTTTTCTAAATTGGTGATCCAGAGGAAATAATGCTTGCTCACTACTGGCTTGCCTTGTTTGCCTGTCACGCCAACTGATATTCTTTCAGAGTGTATAAATACAAATACAATTTGTAAATCCTTCTTATGTGAGACTTGCTGGGCATTCAGTCTGTGAAAATAATTCATAGGAAATTTCCTCTAATGGATATCGACTGGCTGTGACTACTAAGTTTAATCAGAGCTGCTCCCAGGTTTCTTAATGCAGCTTAAAAACTTTCATAGCTGGAATAAGTATATAAATCCTGACTCAGATTAGCCCTATTTTTAATGAAATGCTCTGAGAGAAGATTATTGGAGGAAATGAGACACAGATAGTAGATATGCTGAAGATCAGATGAAATCTTTTTCTCTGAATGAAGCTGGGAAAGGCCACCTCCACCCAAGACTCTTTTTGAATTTCCTCTGCCATAATGATCATCCTCTGTGTTCTTCCCTCCTCCCATTTCATAAAGCTGTACAGTGTTTAAGTACAGTCATTCTTACAGTTTATTCTTCCTGAAAGGATAAGGGAAGAACATCCACCCTTGCATGTTCAATGAAACCATTCCTGAAACACAGTAGATTTAGTCACACATTGTACAACGTACAATGACTGGTCAGTATAAAATTGGTTACACAACATACTGGTAATAAGCATTGTGATACTTGGTTTTCATGCTGTATTATGGATGTATTTTGGGAATCCAGGCCATATGGTTAAATTTTGGTTCAAAGTGTTCTGCAAATCTAGGAAATAAGTTATGTATATGTATGTACCATATGCGTGTGTATTTACAAAAGTGTCAATATTCAGTTTTTAAAACTCTCCAGAGGATTTGATGCTTCTCTGAAATATGACATTGGATGTTATCATTCAGCTTCAAAAATCAAAACTGATTTTTTTTAATCCTCTAGTTTTTTCCAACCTAATATGAATGCAATTTTTGAGTCAGGGTTAGTTGTGATGATCTCTTCAAGAGATTGCTTTGTAATCTTTTAAATAATTTAAATATACTATGGCTCACCTCCATCTGTATATTGACTGTAATCAGCCCTAAACCATTATAGACTAGTGCGTTATAGACTAGTGCATACTGAATATTGCAATTAAATTTGAAAAGTTATTGGATATAGGCATTTAGGAAAAACCACAAGGACAGTCCATGTATTTTGTAACTTGGCCAGCAGCTGATGCAAATCATTAATTTGCATTATGATGTCAAGACATATGTGATATCACTTCCCCTCTCTTACAGTCATTGGTGAAAAGATTCTGGTATTAATCAAATACCTGTTGTTGTTGTGGAATTGACAATTAAGGTATTGAATTTTTTTTATCATTGACTATCAACAGTAAAAAAACCAGCAGTCATAAATATGCCAAAAACTAGCACTTGGTAGAGTAGCAATTGAAACCTTGGAAAGGATATTGAGAGGTTGTGATGTGTGCATACCTACAAAGATCATGATCACTCAGGATTTTTTTTCCTGAGACATTCTGTAGAAATGAAAGTTGGTCTTTGAAGGAGCAACATAGAAAGTATATTGACACTTCTGAAGTTTGATGTTGGAGAAGACTTCTGAGCAGAACTTGGACAGCCTAGAAAAGAAATAAATCATAGAACAAATTAATTTGGGATTCTCACTTGAGTCACAAATGACCAGGCTCAAATTATAACATTTTGGACACATTATCTGAAGAGTTAGCTTTCTGGAGAAGTTTATAATACTGGGAAGAGTGGGAAAAAAAATAGAAGGAGGGGATGACTAGCAGCAAAATCCATTGACTCAATTACAGTGGCAATGAATACAATATTGGATGACCTAAAGGGCCAGGCTGGGGATAGGACATCCTGGAGAAGTCTATCTATGTGGTTGGTAAGAAACGTGATGGCATATAATCAATCAAAACTCTTTTGTTGGCCAAGACTATCATATGTCAGATGCTTTGAATAGTTAATTTTGGAAAGGGCAGAAAATTATGTTCTGTTTATTTGTGTTTTGATGGTAGTTTAGGAGAATGGACAGTGAAGGCATTTAGTTGTTATGGGATTTTGTGACTTTTTTTTTGGCTATGATGTGTATGTTAGTATCCAGAAAACAGAATTTTGAAAAATAACGAGCTTCTTTGGAGAGCGGCAGAGTCATCCAAAGGAAACAATAAATTACTGATAGAGAATGTATTGATTTATTTATTTCACAGTGCTTATAATCCACTCCAACCTCAAAGGACTCTATGTGACAAATTTTGTTGTTCAGTTGCTAAGTTGTGCTGGACTCTCCACATAACTCCATGGACCACAGCACACCAGGATCCCTTTCCTCCACCATCTCACAGAATCTGCCCAAACCTACTAGCATTATCTAGCCATCTTATCTTCTGTCGTCACCTTTTCCTTTTGCCTTCAATAGGTGATATGTAGAATCAAACAAAAGGAAAACAAAAATGAAAAGATAATTTGGGAAAGATTGGCTGGAGTGCTGTTCTGAATCAGTAGCCAACTCAGAAAATAACTAGAGAAAGCAATGATAAAACCACAAATAAAACCTGAAGCAGTTATGTAAATGTGTTTTGACCCACTGGCAGCTAATGGAGCTGGCAGTAGAGTCGGACAGTAGTGAGGAGGTTGGGGAGGAACCTGGGCTGGGTCTGGAGGCTGAGGAAGATCCGGAGGAGGACACTGCATCAGAGGCAGAGTTGGGGCCAGGGCAGGCTGGCAGTCAGCAGCTGCCTTTGGGTTCGGACAGCAGTGATGTGGGGGAGCTTATGGAACCAGTTCCCAGCCTGTGTATGTGCAGAGCTAGCTGAAGACAAGAACAATTGAGAAAGCAGGGTCAACTCATGAGTAAGGCCACACCTCGGAGATGATTGGTCCCTCCCATAGGACATAAAAAATGAGCAAACGGGATGTGAGCTTTTTCAGGGAGCAATTAATTTGTATTGTTGGTTCAAGCTCTGAAAAATTCTGTTTGACTCTGTGTCAAGTTTGGCTTTGCCCTGAGTCTGACAATTAGTTCTCTGGCTGAATTCCAAGTGTGATAAGGTGGGTGTTTATCAACATTCCCCTGAAAGACTGTGTGTGAAGCCTGGCCAGCTGTGAAGGAACATAATTCATAGCTGTGGAAATAAAAGAGGTTTGGTCAGGATTAAGATTGTGTTTTATGCTTTCTAAGGAAGCCTAGGTCAGAACAAAATGGATGGCACATGAAAATAAATAGCTGCAACATTTTGGGATTTGTCCCAAGTTGGTAGCTATCCATGCATATAGGGAAACTTTATTTCATAGGGGTGGGACCTATTATATATTTAAAAAGTCCTGCTATCTCCTGCATGCCTTGTGAATTTCATAAAAAAGGGACATTTTCATCAGATCCCTTCTTGATGACCAGATTGGAAAGATAAGTTCAATTCTGGGAAAGTGTTGTTGGTACACTTTAGAGCTTTAGAAGGTAAACATTTCAGCATGATTATGATGAAAAATATACAAGTGCAAAGACAAGTACAAGTACCTTCTGTTCAATTGCTCCCTTCTTGGGTAACACAACCAGACACATCAGTAAAAAAAGGCTGACATAGAATCCAACAAGGCATTCTTTTACATTTTGCTTTTCACCCTGAAATACTGAATCCTGTGTTCCTTAGTCAAAGAACATCTCACGTAATAATTAGAGTCCTAGGAGAGCTCTTCATGTTCCGACAGAATTTAATTCATGCCAGAGCTTCCAACATCTGCCATAGCCTGCAATCTTTTAAAGTTCATGACCCTGTCCTTTCCCATCTGTGACAGTTTTTATACTGACTATTTATACTTCCCCCCCCCCGTCCGTTAAGGTCCAGATTGATTAAATTATTGTTAATAATAAGGTGTGATTTACCCTGAATTTGAAACTTCCATGACTTGCCAGAACAAAACTTTGATTGTATTCACTGGACTAATGAAGACCCAGGTATAAATCACTAGACTTGACTAGGCAGCATTTGCTACATTTTACTGCCCCCTAGTGGCTACATTGTTACAGTGCAAGTGTTTGAGGAGAATCCGTTTATCTTCTTAGGGCAAGACTAAAGGAATAGAAAGGACGGGGAAAAATTAAAACTAACTGTGGCTTCTCCCCCCAAGTTAACAATATTATCAATATTCTATATTTTATAATTTTTGTATGTATGTTTTTTCTATCATTTTCCCCCAGGCAATAACTGTTACCAAGCCAATAATAGATTTTAAAAAAATACATATGTCTCATTACCTTTTGAGTCCCTTTGCAATGTTTTTGGCTGTGACTTTGTGAGAACGACATTTGTGTGAGCCTGTCTTTAGGAAAAAATAAACAAATTATTTAATGGTCCACTTCAATTTGCATCTGAATTACCTGGCTGATCATGTAATGACTTTGCATAGGAATGTTTACATAGTAAGAACAAAAAAAGTTAAGGCAGTGTGGTGTGATGGATTTATCACATATAAAAAAGATATGTGGAGCTTTGATTGCACTGTTGTAGCTACGACATTGACTTTTGAGAAGCAATAACTTGGGCATGCTCCTTACTTGGCAGAAAAAAAGCATTTTTCTTCTTTTTGACAATAATCCTTGGTGTCGTCCATATAAAAAAATTATGACTACCAATGGCATATTTTTACATATGATGTAGCCCTGGTGATGGGTGGTGGTTTGAAGACAGTCCTGCTGCCTTGCTAATCTTTTAGCCTTCTAAACTTCTAACTTTGATTTTTTTTTAAGTTTTAACCCAGGGTTATCAAACTTAAGTAAAAGGATTCCAATGATGATTATGCAGGAGAGGAAAATTACTAAAATAGAATAAATATGAAACAAATCATCTGGTGATGTATTATTTCAAAGATAACAGCATGTTATAAAATTTTATTTTTATTTCTTTATCAAATGTATATAGCCAACCATATCACAAATGTGACTCGGAATAGCGTACAATAAAAACGATCAGTTCAGACCATGAAAACAACAATTAAAAAAGGTTATTGTTTGTGTAATAAATTGAGGATGTTATTTTGGTTGGATTTAATTCTTAAATGGCTCATGTCTAAAATTGTATAATCACATCTTATCCACCCACAAATACAGTACTACCATAATAATAGAATGAATTTTATGGATTCTTGCAGCTTTCAAATCCATTTGTTTCAGTACAGTACTGTTGATAGAAAATATTAGCTGGTGTGACCTTATTCAGTTTACCACACATTTCTTCCTTGATCCACATAGTGGCAGAATAAACTAAGAAATAACATGCCAGCTAACATTGGCTTGTATGCCTGATTATAATATAAGAAAAAGGCCTGACACAGAGAACTTGGTTTAGAATGTATTACCAATATACATAAGACTATAGGTAGTCCTTATTTAGGGACCAAAATTGGAGCCTGCAACTTGATGATTAAATGCCTGTCATTAATGTTTTAACTCTAAACATATTTCATATGGTAATGTACTGATTTACATCAACAAAATTTCTTACTTCCAAGAATGGAAGTAAGATTTAGGATTTAGGATGATTTAGGATTAATATATCCCCAACAAATTTAAGAAAGGTAATAATGCAGTATTTTCCCTCACTTGATGCTATTCTTGTGATTTTATAAAAGTTTATTGTACTGTGAAGTGTTGCATTGCAATTTAGGAAAGACTATACAGATTGGCAGGACTGAGATATAACATCTTTCATGATTGAATATCCTTACATGTAAAAGAATATGCAGATTTTGTGAAATCTTTTGAGGTCACATATTAGTTCAACAGGTGGAAATGGAAGTGGTTAGAACAGAAAATGAGCACGTCCCTCAAAACAGCCAATTTTTAAAATGAAATCATATCTATTTTTAAATAAACCAATTTTCCCAACTAACTTCACTAATGTTTTCCATTCTTTAGTTTAATAAACTTTAATTTATTTTTAACTTAGTAACTGATACATTGCTATGGAAAATTTCCAGTTTACTTTGTACCCAGCACATTTCCAGACAATTCTTATATCCAGATCAGATCAGATCAAGCACATACAAAATTAGTTCAGCAAGAAAAGATATAGTTTAATTTATTTATCAAAAATCAGCTAATATCAAAAGAGTTAACTAGGAAAACAGATAAAAAGCATGTAAACTTGAATATCCAAGAAAAGAAATGCAAGTTCAGCTTTCAGGGTTTTTTTTAAATCTGAATTATTTCTTAATGTTTCTTGTCAATCTTTTTCTACCCTGATGAGTTTGGAAAAAATGTTACCACACACAACAAATATTTGATGTAGATGAAATATCAAATTTAGAAAATTTGAATAGTAAAGTCCTACATCATACAAATGTTTTTCCATGACCATCTACTCTCCACATACATCATCTTGGATCAGCAATGATGTCTAATATTTAGCATTCCTTGTCTCCAGCCAGTATGGTGTAGTGTAGCGAGTTGAATCAGACCAGTGATTAGGGATGATCTAAAGCAATGGTCTAATCTGTAGTGATGGGGTTTAAATAATTTTAAAGCCACAATCTGTTGAAAATTGATTTCATGCCAACTGATCACTTCTGTAGGAATCAAAACCTATTAAAATGGACCAAATTCATAGACAGGAAATCTCATCAGAACATAAGCAGTGTTCTATTGGATCTAATCCCTAGGCCATCTAATCCAGCAGTCAGTTCTTACAATGGACACCCGACTGCACAGGGAAGTTTATTAGCCTTCAGAGGCTAATAGATTGCCATCAATCCCCAAGACTTTCATGAATTGGTCCAACTATTTTTTTAAAGCTGGTCAAGCTGGTAGTTAGCATCACATCTCATGACAATGAATTTTATTAGTGAGTGGTGTGAGGAATTTCCCAATAGATAGATGTAGTTATTATTAACCACTGTACTATGTCACAGTGTACTTATCTCACTATACTATGGTAAGATACAACAGGCCACAGATATCAACATTTTGGAATATCTTGCCAGATATTGTAGAATGTGGGGCGCTCCCTAATTTTTTAGCTTTAAACAATAAAGCTACAGTGCAGATATTAATGTAAATTTGACTAAGCATACAGTAAACAATCATGCTTACTGTGTGGTAGTAAGAATAGAAAAGAGGAACTTACTTGGTGTCCTGCATTGCATACTTAGTGGCTGTAGATAATCTAACTCTAGCCTTTAGAAGAATGAAATGATTATGGAGTCCTGAAAGCAGAAAGTGTGAAAAAGAGAATGATTTCAAGTGATTTCAACCATGATAATCTGTTTCTATATCTACCAAATGAAGTTTTGATACAAGCATTCACTCAGGTCACATTTGTTAGATTTTCTTTACTATCTTAGAAATGTGAGCTACTATAAAATGGACTAAGAATAACAGTAACTTTAAGAATGTATTATAACTGATTAAAATGTTCCTTCTTTACAGTGTTCTGAAAACTGAAAATTTCATGAAAGGTTTAATTAAAACTTTGCATTTAACAGTTTTGAGAGTTTTTTAATACAGAATTTATCACTCAGTCCTCATGATTTATTACATAACATTCTCATGGGTTCATATTTTAATAGAGGTTATTAATTACTGTGCATATCTCAAAAGGTACAAACAATGAAGTAAAAAATCCACACGGCTGAAAATTACTTGGAGTTAGAAGTTTTCATAATATTAAGTCTATAACATATGTCTCCTGTCATATTGCCTGAATAATGTATATTGAGTAATTTCTTTTCATGTCCTCGCTAGA
The DNA here is from genome assembly GCA_000516915.1 of Ophiophagus hannah. NCBI lineage: Eukaryota > Metazoa > Chordata > Lepidosauria > Squamata > Elapidae > Ophiophagus > Ophiophagus hannah. The sequence continues at coordinate 18,180 of AZIM01006285.1, read as the reverse complement.
CAGAACTGAGAAAATTGAATTTATACTAGTTGCAATGAAGTTCACAGATATTAGATACTTTATATAATTCATGAAAAACTAAAAAAATGTTATAATGAATCTCAATAGAATCTCAACATTCAACTGAAACTACTCTGTATTTCTTTCGTTGTAGATCTTCTGATTTTTATTGGATTAATATGATGGAACTTCCAAGTACTTGTTCCGAGAAAGACAAAAGACAAATAATGATGTAAATCTTTGCAGTTTAAAGACAGATTTGGCCAACAAAATAGCAGTTGTCTACCTCTGAAGCTTTCCCTTGTTCATAAATCAATTAGTATTGCATACCACAAATATGAGAGGTTGATTGTCTGTCATAAATACATCAATACATACCTTTAAGGACTTATGTCATTATGCTAATATTAACATTTTCCTTTTCTGTGGATGCCCATAGTATAAGCAAATGCAAAGATTGCTAGTACAATGTAGTTTCTTTGTTCTTTCCGTTTTGAAAGTTATATTACAAATTCAACACAACAAAAGATGTAATAACATACCAGATCCCCTGTCTTCAACTTCTCCCTGAGTCTGCCCAAACTCATGTCCATTGCTTTGATGACACTATCTAACCATTTCATCCTCTGCAGCCCCCTTCTGTTTTTGTCTTCAATCAAAATCTTACATTCCAGGTTCTTATACAATATTGTTCTTTACAGCATCAGACTTTCCTTTCACCTTCAGACATCTCCACAGCTGAATGTCCTTTCAGCTTTGTCACAGCCACTTCATTCTTTCTGGTACTATTCGTAATTACCCTCCACTCTTTCCTTTGTAGCATAGTGGACACCTTTGGACCTGAGGGCTCATCTTCTGGTATCATATATTTTAGCCTATATTTTAGTCCATGGGGTTTTCTTGGCAAGGATACTGGAATGGTTTGCCATTTCTTTCTCCAGTGGATCATGTTTTGTTAAAATTCTCCACTATGACCTGTCCATCTTGAGTGGCCTTGTATGGTTTAGCTCATAGTTTCTTTGAGCTGTGCAAACTCCTTTTCCATGACAAGACAGTGATCCATGAAGGGGAAATTCCTTAAGTACCCTACTTTTACTTGTTTTACTACATAAATTCCTTCAGTACCCTACTTTTACTGCATCCAACCTACTTTTTAATGTTTTTCCCACATATCCAATCTCCACTTCCATATCTCCAAAATATTCTTTTTATTTGCTGAGAACAGTAAAGTAGCCCAAAATAAGGGCGTAGATTCATGTACTCGTAGCAGAAATCACTGATTTATGAGGGGGAAGAGTTCAACCTGTGATTATCAATTAGTGTAATACTGAGCCTTAATGCTGAAAAGCATGTCTTATCTTTAAAATGTACAGGCTGCAGAATAAATCTAAAAAATCAATGAGAATGAACTGATACAGGAGAAGTTTTAAAATGATGTTTAAACCCTATTGTAGACATAATACATTAATAATCACTCTGAATGGCTTTCCACAAAGCTTTGATTCAAACATTTAATCAATTCAAAGCAAATTGCAGGATTAATTTGATGCATGGAATTGAATCAAATCAATTTGGTGATTTGATGGACTTTGCATGCAAACACCTTTTATCAGATCAGATCAATGATTCAATGCAAACCAATCTGACTATTCAAATTAACAGAATAATAACAGAGTTGGAAGGGATGTTGGTCTTCTAGCCCAATCCCCTGCTCAAGCAAGAAACCCTATGCCATTCTGGACAAATGGCTTTCCAGTCTCTTCTTCAAAATCTCCAGTGATGGAGCACTCACAACTCTGGGAAGTAGGCTGTTCCATTGAGCTGCCTGCCTGCCTGCCTGCCTGCCTGCCTGCCTAGGCTGTTCCATTGAGCTGTCTGTCTGTCTGTCTGTCTGTCTGTCTGTCTGTCTAGGCTGTTCCATTGAGCTGTCTGTCTATCTATCTATCTATCTNTCTATCATCTATCTATCTATCTATCTTATTTTAATATTTTACATTTAAATCAATATACTGATTTGAATTCAAACTGATTTCAGTGAACTAAATCAACGGTGTAAATAATAGCTTAGGTGAAAGATAATAAATGGAATATTTCATATGATTAAAATCAAATCACAGCTTAATCTGTAAAGGCTACTAAATCTGGGTTTCAAAATCTAGATGACCATTATATGGCAGCCCTAACAGTGTGTTTGAAAAGCTATTAAATTGAGTCTTTTAGAATGCTTTGATCCCATAAAAGGAAATACAGTCTTGTAATTAAAGCTTTCGATATTGTATGTAGAAGAGGAAGAAGATGGAAAACAAGGAAAGATGGAAAAATCTAATGCAAACATTGCATAAGATTGCTTGAAGCGGACCAGAACTCTTGCTTTGTTGCAGGGGAGGGGAGGGAGAGCAGATATTGCAACTCTTAGGATTCCTAGCAGCATGAATGGGTTTTGAAGAGCACCAAATGGAAAAGACAAGTTTAGAAGAAATGTTTAGAGTAAAATTGATTCACCATCTCTCATATGGAGAGTTGTGATTGGAAGCAAATGGCAAAACATTCTCTATTATTAGAGAATTAATATATCAATCACTATCCTCAGCATTTCCTGAAGTAGCTGACTCAACTCAAGATTTGACATTTGACTAAATATGAGGCACATTCCTATTCTGATGGCAGTATTATAAATATGCTTTTGGCTGCCTTTGGAATGATCTTATGCAGAAGCAGTTTGTGAACTAAATGTCACTATGTTGATTTTATATATTGCATGGGGGGGACCAACTGAATAAGTCCTTCAATTTTTGAGGTAAACCTTTCAGCAGTTTTCTTATATAAAACTTTAGTGACATATGTCAAGACAGTCTGTGGATTGACACACTGCATTTTATTAACACTTTTATGATTATTTTCCTCTCACTCCCTTCCCTATCCAGCAGTAGCCACTGATCTGTCTGCTGGCCTAGGATTTCTAACTTCCAGTCAACTGGAAAGCCCCCTGACTTTCCTTTTGGAAAGCTGGCAAGGAGTGTTTCAAATTATGATATGGTGATTTAGGCATGGTAGAGTGGCTAAAACAACCACAATTTGTCAAATTTCAATCCCACAGAAGTTGTGGGTTCTGGATTTTGAATGCATTCTTTAAGTTTGAGGTATGTTGATTCAAATATTATTGCTCTATGATACACCATATTATCCATCTGAAAGTTACAAACAAACAGGACAATTTTAGTATATACTGTATAAACAGTTATTTGCTGTTGGGATAAGGGATAGGATCAGAATTTTTTTAAAAACATGCTTGCCTTTGTTCTGGTAGAGGCTTCACATTTAATGGTCTAATTCAACTTCTTCATACATTTCTGTAACATTGCCCTGCTACACTGCAACTGTTCTTTGTGGAATATTTTATCATTGTACTTACTTCTGCATATCCCAGAATCAGTTTCTGTAGCAACAGAAATTAAATTAAGCAGCAGGGGCTGATGCTACTTATTTGCAGGAATAAGCATATTATCTGGGTTTTTTTTCCTCCTGCTACTTTCACAGACCTCTTGTGATAGACAAAGGTATATGGGTGTCATCACATAAAATTAATCTTTAAGTCCAGTAATTTGTTATTTTTTCCAGTGTGTGTTCATACACACACTCCCAAACACACAGTCCCAAACCCATTATATATTATATTTATTATTATACTGACATTCACTTTGTGGAATTCTTGAAAGTTCAGATTTGACTTCTCAAAGTTTCTAGTCTTGTGAAGCAAAGAAAGACATTTTTTAATTTGCAGAGGATTTTGTCTGAATCATGCTAATGAGGGTTTTTAGCTCTGCTAATGTGCAGCATTTCTTTTATAAGCAACTTGTTTCACCTTAACACAAAATTGCTTATGCATTATTTCCCTTTCCATAAAAATTAACTAGATGGCAACAGGAAGTAATTGTGGAAATGTGCAAGGGAGAAGTCAATTTTTTTGCATGGTCAACTGTATTGAGAGCCCAACCTACCATGTATCTCAGAAATGCTAACATTTATAAAGTGTAGCATAACTATTTCAAGTATGAGGAAGAAAATAGATTTTTGAACAGAATAAGGGAGAAACAGAAAATAGAAAACCTGAAATCAAAAGAAAGATATTGGCAGATTATTGATTTAGGATGCAGCCCTGGAACATAGGCTGTTTTGACAGAACTCCATAATTCATAATATTTGTGCAATGCTGTGATAACAGATTTGATGACCCATCAGCTAAGAGTCCTGATATAAAGGTTTTTTATAATTTAGATTTTATGTTTAACAATATTAACAACGTGTTTTATAACCAATTCTGCTCATCTAGGGAAATGTTTTTGGAAGGTTTATTAATAGGGATTTTAACCTCTGTCTATATAATATTCATACATCAATACTTTGATTTATATATAATATAATATAATTGATCCCTTTTCCTTTATTTTCATCACTTTTATTTGTAACTAATGTGAGTAGATTTTATTAAAAAAGAGGGCGAACTGATGCAAAGAAGGGAATGTTTACAATTCAAATATTAAATTTCATATAGTGTACAGGTAGTTCTCAACTCCCAACAGTTCATTTAGTGACCATTCAAAGTTAAAATGGTCCTGGAAAAAGTGACTTACAACCATTTTTCACACTTATTACCATTGTAGCATCTCCATGGTCATGTGATCAAAATTCAGACACTTGGCAATTGACTCGTATTTGTGATGGTTTCAGTCTCCTGGGATCATGTGATTACCTTTTTGTGACCCTTTGACAAGCCAAGTCAATGGAGAAGCCTGACTCACTTAACAACCATCTTACTAACTTAACAACTGCAGTGACTTACCTAACAATTGTGGGAAGGAAAGTTTTAAAATGGGAAAAAACTCACTTAACAAATGTCTCACTGAGCAACATAAATTTTGGCTCAATTGTGGTTGCAAGTCAAGGACTACCTGTATTCAGATTAATTCCTCTTATCTTGATTTCTCAAGACAGATTTGCTTTATCTCTCTAATTAATATAACATTAGTTATTCAAACATAAATACATTTAAAATCCAATTGCTTTGATTGTTAAACTAATTATCTTCTGTAACATTTTACTATCTACCTTTCCATGAAATATTGCTATACAAAATGAAATACAATTCCCACTGAAGTTGCTGCTTAATTAAAACAAATGCAAACAGATTGTTCATCCATCAGAGGCAACTAGTATACAATGCTACATCATAGAATAGAATAAGCCAATAAGCTACTTTGAAGTGAAGAGAAAGATATGCTGTAATACCTCTCCCAATTACAAATATCATTTGGAAAATCTGCCAGGATTAAATTATCCTTCTGAAGACAATTCAGGTATTATTATTACTGAATCATAAGGGAAATTTATCTAACCAAGGACCTAAATATTATTAAGGTAATATCTGAAGATATAAGCAATTCTAAGCAGGGTACATTTCTGTAAAATTAGGGTGTTCAATCTGATACATTCAAAATTTCCAAATGTTGAGTAAGTTCTTTAGGTCTCTAATCATGACTGTTATAAATAGCAGATTTCTTTTTCTATAATTATTCAACTTGTAGCAATTTGCAGTTTTTTCATATTGTTTTTCCTCAATTCTAGCATCACCTGGTATAGCAACATCAGTGAACCAGACTTCTTTTTTCCAATGATTGTTATAGAACGTATGTTTGAATAAGCTGCCTTTCTGAATTTTAAAATCTTAAACTTAACCTGCTCAGTTTCCAAAACCTTCTTAACTTGATGATCCCAGTGATTTTAGTTAAGAAAGTAAAGTTTCCAAAGACATTTTTTGAAATTTTGCTGTGGCCACTGATCATATAGTCAATTATTTCATTCTTTTCATTACAAGGGCTATATTTACTATTGTTGATGAATTTTCACTTTCATGCAATTAGTTATAATTTTTAACTCATAGTAAATGATTCATTGTAATGCATTTGATTAAAGAAAAGTATGAGTTGAAGCACTTACTTAACATATTTAATAGCAAAAATTGCACAAGAAAATTTAATTTCTAATCATGCAGGAGGATAGCTACAAGGGGTTGGTTGAATACTTCTTAAAGGTTTCCATTCTAACTGTTCAGGTAAGGTCTTAAAAAAATCCATGATGTGTTCCAAAATATTCTTCTTTTTGAAATATTTGACTTCTAGCAGCATTGCTACATCAGAAAAAAGTCATGTGGAATATGTTATAGCTATCCTGTTTTGAAAACATTCAATAGCACCAAATATAATGCTATAAAAGTGTAGCATTCCATCATATTTATTATTGTTCTATTACAATAGCAGAGTTTTAGAAGCAGCATTCCTATGATACATGATTTCAATCTTGAGCAAACAATCCAGTACAATAAAGATCAATAAAGAACTTGGTATTAAGCTGTAGAACAGGCCATAAACTAGGAACAATAATAAACAGCTGGATATAATATTTAACATTTAGCTGTTATGGTTTGTCATGAGTTGTTTATTTTCATCTTGTAAAATATGATATTGAGGATTAACGGCTTTGTTCTTATAACCCTCTATTTCAGGTAAGATTTGTTTTGCTTTTTTGTTTATTGCATTTTATGTCTTTCTACAAATGTAATTCTTTCTAACAAAATGTAATTCTCAGTCTTTATATAAGATGACATTAAAGAATCTACAGTGCAGATTAAAACTTATAAAACAAATCAAAAAGAACGCAGAGTGTAATCAATAAAAACAAAAATAATGATGGGAGTGGATTATTGCCATTAATCTGACACAGCAAAAGGATGGGAGGATAACTTACTTAAGGAATTTCTTTTCTGGTAAATTAACTTATTTGCAATTATTTAATTACATTGTGGCTGCTCAGGCAATGAGTAGTAGTATAAGAAAAATAAGAAGCATTATAGTGAGTAGAAGTATAATAGCAGAAACTCAATAGGTTAAGGCAATAGGTAGAAGATTGGAAGTGTCAAACCTCTTCTTGCAACAGCCCTGTAGGTCCTGATAACCTAATACTGCCTTCTGCTTTGGGATGGTACTACTAGTTTTTCCCATACCACCATCTATCTTCTACAATCCTGACCACCTGATATCCATACTATTTGCCATGATGTAAGAGAGAAATCTGGGAACTATTAGGAAATGATTGTCTTCACCTTCTTTCTCTCACACAAACTATCTGAACTAAGTTGTTGCTTACTTCCCTAGAATGCGTTCCCTCCCTTCTGGGAATCCACTGCCTGAGTACAACAACCTAGACTATGACTTAGAGATTAGACTCAAGAAGTACTGCATTTAGAATATTCTTACAGATCCTAATGAAGCAATTTTCAGTGTTTCTCCCTTAGGAGAATGGTAATGTTTCTTGTTCCATGAAAAACCCTGGAATTCTGTTAATGCATGCAACATTTTGGTAGAGAAAGAAACCAATATTTAACATTCCTGACCACTTTATATACTTGGAAAACATTCATCATCTGGCATAAATTATTAGGCAACATTTTCCTGAAAATCTTAAATTAAAAATCCTGAGACTGACTGGAAAAATGCATTTCTAATTATTCCCTTATCTCAATTATCACAATTATTCCCTTATCGCAATTATCTCAATAAGAGAAAATAACCAGTAGAATACTCAAAGATTTATGTGGAGACCAGTATTTTTGAATTAGAGATGAATAGTAGGTTGACCAATTTTGTAAATGGTATTAAACCATTCAAATGCAATTATTAAACCCAAGTTTTTGAGAAGAAGAACTCAAGAAACTCAATGGTAAATACTCTTCAATTTAATAAGTATAAAGTGATACACACTGGGAAAAGACAAAACATTTAACTTCACAAGTACAGTGATGAGCAGTCTGACTGTAATTAAGAAAAAGATCTGTGGAATAACAAAAATGAAGATACTGATGAAGTGTGCAGCAACTGTGAAAAAGACAAATTCCATGCTAGAGATCATTAATGGAATGAAAATAAAACTGTCAACTCTGTAATGCCCTTCATATGTCAGCATATGGTATATTGTGCAATTAGGAAATAAACATTTGAAAAGTCGATGATAGAGTTGATAAGTTGGAAAAAGTGCAGAAGATAGTAACCAAAACAATAAAGGGAAACTTGTTCCCTTTGAGAAAAAGTTAAGATGTTAACTGAAAATGGAGAAAAATAGGAGGAAGATGGAGAAAAATAGGAGGAAGGATGGATGGCCAGAGTGTATAAATGGGATGTCATATAGAGAAAGTATACATTTCTTTCTTAAAACACCAGGATGAAGGTTAGTCTAATTGAAGTGGACAAAAGGAAAATTTACAACAACACAGAAGGAAAGTCTTATTCACCTAGTGCATAATTCATCTGTGGAATTCATTACCATAAGATGTGACGGATAGTTTTAAAAGAGAATTGAGTAGATTCTTGCAGAATTATTGGAAAGAGACAGTCTCAATCAGAAGGAAGGGTCAAATAGGGAATCGGTCTGGAATTGTTCACATGTGAGTCTGATTGTCTGAGTCTGAAAAATATAGGTTTTCCAAGAGCTATAGCCTTGAGCCTTAGTACCAGCTACAAGTTGATTTATTATGCTCTTCATATTAGTTGTAGGGAACAATGGAAATCTCAGAGGCATCTGATTGGTCATTAGATGAAACAAAATGCTGGGCTAAGATGATCTTGTCCAAGTAGAGGACTTTTTATTATTATATAAGATTATTATCTTTTATTATTATATAAGATTATTATCTTATTTGAGAAGGATAGTCATATTTCTGTAATGTGCATTAAAATCATGAAATGGGGTATATGTGCTGTAAAATATAAGTTATTCAACACAGGTAACCATCTGGTCTAGATCAGCTTGGTACATTGCTTATATAATGAAATTCATTTTAGCTATCTTCAGAAGATTGCCACAGAGGAATGACTACAGTTTAGTAATAGAGATTATGTTGGGCATGAAAAAATCCCAGATTTTATCCTTGCTGTTCCCAGCCAAGGCTGTGATGTGGGGAATAAATAGCCAATACTTCGCATGTCAAGACAGTCAGGTAGGACTTGAGATTGCTTACAGATGACCTACCTTTGGGAGCTTATTGTTACTGTTTCAAGGAATTATGTCCTTGATCTTTTTATCTCACTTCCTTAAACTATATCAACCACAAAACAATAGCAAAATTAATGAATATATGGGGTGGAGGAACTGGTCTTAAACTAGTAGCTACAAATTTCTAAATATTCATAATACCTTTCTAAATGTTGGATTTTCTTTACCAGTGGGGACATTTTCTTTTAAGGTAATACAACTTTCCCACTGGATCAGTTTTTATTGCTGAAATAAACTGAAAAAATGTGGGAATGTGGGGCTTTTATATATTTTGTGTCTGTGTGTCTATGTTTATGTGTGTAGGGTTTTTACATTTAAATCGGTCTACCATGAATTTTACAAACTGCTCTCTGCATTTCCCACAACCAATTGTCATAAATGCCAAAATGTATTAAATATAATGAGCAGGTGAGTCAGATGTTAAAATTGCAGGCTGTGACAATTTCTTGCTCTGCAGCTTTTACTTATTTCTGAAACCTTTTAAAGTTCAAATTATATTTTTAGGAAAACATTCTGTACCTCTAAAAAGAATCCTTTGAACTTCATGTAGGATATAGAAGAAACAAACTCAGTATTTTATTCCTGGGGTTTTCTATTATTGTTATTATGCTGATTGATATTACTCATTAATATTTTTTCTCTTCCATCACTTCTTCCCTGCCAGCAGGAGTTTAATAAAATTTTAGATCCTGATACTTTCTTAACATTCTCATCATATATTTGGAACTTATTTTAGTGCTCCCAAACAATATAAGGACAATGCAGATATTAAGTATTAATTAGTCCAAAATCTACTTTCTCTGATTACTATGATCTTTAGTGATGAAGGAATGCAGAGTCATGTTTTGCATACAGAATAATTGCAGTTCTATCCATGGTACCTCCAGTTTTAAGGGAGTTGATCAGCAGACGATGTGAAAGATTTTAGCTTATGAATCTAGAGAGTCATTTTCAGTCTAAGTAGACACTATTGATAAGAATAAATGAACAATCTGAAAGGCTTCCAACATTCCACTGGATGTTGACTGGATATTTATAAGCATCATATTAGTTTGAAGTACTGGCCTAATTATTTGGGATATGTGAAGTATATAGGACTGCAGATTGTATATAAGCCTTGTTGGTATGAAATTACGATGAGCTAATGATAGATTGCCTATGATTAATGAATGACTCGTCTTGACAGTTTCTCAGTCACAAGTTCCATAAAGTCTACTGGAAAAAGCAGTATTTTGTTTTATGAAACTATATTGATCATTCCTAGTTATTGGAAACATGGATTAACATCATTAATCAAATTAGTAGCCCATTTATTATATTCTTTGACATCCCATCATTCTATCCTATCAAGTTGAATCAAACTTAACAAAAGGAACTTTATTTTAGGTATTTTTTGTTTATTTCAGACAGAGAAATGAGTTAGTTTTTATAGTCAGATATCATTTGAATGATCTTTCACAGATTTTTAATGTTTGAATCAAACTAGGAAAATGTTAATACAATATATTTTTTAAAGAATGTTTTTCTTATTTTGTGTTTTCTTTCATTCAAGTCATAGCATTATTCTGTATTTAGTGACGGTCCTTGAGATAATTTGATTGTCTTCCCTATTTATTCCAAGCCATGTATCTTATTTGAAGCCAAATTATTTGCAATCGGTAATTTTTTTCTTTCTAGATATGCCAAATAACATTACAGTAGGGATATTTATAACCATTAAATATACCTTTATTTATTTATTTATTTTAGAGCTTTTATTCTTCCACACCTATTATAACTCTAGGGTGCTTACAAGCAGCAAGATAAAATACAGTCACAATATTGTATTATTGACATATAATAATTCAACCATGTGAATGAATGATGTTCATCATTGTGTTCATCTTCATTTATATACAGTTTCATATATTATATCACATTTGTGACCTTTACTTTTGAAGTTCCTTTAATTCATTTCCCTTTCCCAAATTAAGAAGTAGGTTCATCAACTCCTCTAACATCAAACGATAAAGTGCATTATGAGGATGACTTGATTTGCTAATCTGTAAATTTTAAAATAAAGCAGCAACTGTATTTATTTCTAATCTAACATTTAAACTGATATTTCCTGTGCTAATGTACATTGCTGGTAGCACCACTTGTAATTGTGTTTGATGTCCTCATGCAATTTATTGAGAATCTCAGTATCAGTTTAATTTACAGGAAAGAAAAATTATGTTCCTAAAGGAATAGTCCTATAGGCAAAGTTCGAATGAGCAATTAGTGATAGCATCTGTTTCTTGGTTATATTCTCAGCTTGTGATAATTTGTTTAATAATCTTCGTGAATGCTCAAATGTCTGCCGAGCATGATGTGATTCCAATCCATCTCTGAATTTATTATTGTGTTTACAGAAATATGATATGGGTGGAAAGGCATCTGTTTTCTATCTTGAAAATGTTCCTTGAAGACCTTGGTTCTGCTTTGAATGCATTAGGCTTCTTCTGATGTAATGCAGCATTCAAAGAAGACTGAGATGTTTCGAGTATGCTTTCCAGAGAATAAGATATTGCTTCCTATACTATTCAGGAAATTGCCATGGCAATTTTTCTGGTTTAAAATGCAAACTAAAAAAATTAAAAATTAAAAATATTATTTCTTCAATGTGGCATTTCTTTCATGGAATACATATATAAGCATAAGCCACTCAGAATTTCTCCTATAGTGTGACTGGGAGCATATAAGTTTAATAAATACATAATTTTACCATTGCAGTGCCTGTCCTCTGGAATACCCACCTAAGATTAGATTGATTTTTTCCCTGCCAGCTTTTCTCAAAATACTAAATACTCAACGGCCAGGGTGTCAGGGAGGTTAAACGGCCCCATTGAGAAGTTTTTGTTGATTGTTTTGTTTGTGTTTATCTTCAATGATCACTGTAAGATTTTTTCTTTTGTCAATAATGTGCTTTTTTCTTACTGTTTTTAATGTGCTGTTAGCCTCTAGAATTGCATTTGCATGATACATGGCCATATAAATTGATTTAATATATAAATACAAAAATAAATTCTCATAAAATCTAATGCTTTGATGTCTTTAATATTTATTTGTGACTGTAATGAGATAAGAGTCCATTTGCATGCTCTTGAATTTTTCTTTTTTTCTGTAGATGAGATGAAGACAGTGCTTTATTTGCTAAATATGGCATAAATGTTATCAAATAATAGCTTGCTGATTTCTTTTTTTGAAACCATTCATTTTAGGTAAATGAAAAAAAGAATCTATTTCCTTATATAGATAGATAGAATAGATAGATATGGCCACACATATTCACTTGCACACAGCTACATTTAAACATTTATGTATTTGTAGAAATGTTTTATTTCATTGTCAGTAACACAATCTGGTGTTGGAGTAAGTTAAGCTAATAGAACATAGACAGATTTCTCACAACTAGTATATCTTCCACAGTATACTCAGACATATGCCAGTCAATAAATCTTGAAAAGGAGGATAATTTGGCTTCAATGATTTTCAGTTTGTGGTGGTCTTAATTACAACCTTACAGTATTTATCCATATGGACAGAGAACTCTTGTGCAGCACCCCAAATAATTTATCCAAATTCAAACTAAAGAAAAAGATATTAGCATAATGTCTCCAGGCGCTTCAGAACACATAGATCATTCCTGATATCTCCCGCTGCATGAAATAAAAATTAAAAACAAATTGATCAAAGTCAGGCTGCATGTAGAGTTTGGCTTCTCATCTTCTTTCCAACAGCAGTTTTTTTTTCTGAATCAAGTGACAGGCAGGAGGAAGGGAGGAGGCTGAGAATGTCACCAACATTCTGATTCAGTTGCATCTTACATAGGGATGCAATGGAGATTTTAAAAGATTTTTTTTTCTGCAGTCCTTGGTTGGATATGTCTCATTTTTGAACTAAATTTTATTTGACTGATATCATTCGCCCTATTCTGTCAAATTCTCATGTGTTATCCTGCTGACAGAAAATAGACTAGTTCTTAACATACATTCTTTCCAACATTCCATTATAATAAAAAGTAGTTATTCGATTGTAATTTATATACTGTTTTTATTTATTTAATACCTTATATTTAGGCTTTACTGTCCAATTTTTCCTCAGACAAGATCAGCATAAGATCTTTTCCGATGAGGACTACAATAAAAATCTGAAGGAATGACAAATACTCATAAGCAAATGAAATTAGCTTATTCAACACAACTGCCCATCTTCAAAATCTTTTCTTAAAGGTGGGTTTGTTTTCTAAAATGAAACTGTTTAGTTCTTAAGGTACCTTAAAGGTACCTTCATTCCATGTGGTTTATCTGAAGGAAGAAAAATAAATTTTAAATTCCATTTAAAGAGAAATGCATAGAAAAGTCATCATTAACAACTTCAACTTCATCTTTTATTTAATATGGATCTTGCTTTAAATATATTAAATAATCAAACTGAACAAATCTATGTAGGTAAATGCGAGCTATAGTATGTAGAAATGGATGCATAGAAAAGAAGACAGGATAATTACAATTTGATAGTTTATTAATGAAGTCCAAAAGTTACAGCATCAGAGAGCTTCCCCTTTAACCTGCTGGGTGAGCCAAACTAGTGATTTTTCTTTCTAGGAGATTAAACATGCATGCAAATATTGTAATTAACAGACCAAATTGTGGATATTCTGGTTTGGCTCGTCAAATCGCGTACATTTCCTTTGATGCCTAGGATTGCATGAGTATTGCAGCATGTAAGAACAGCAGAAAAATGATGTTTTGATGTTTATTGAAAGAACCTTGTGTCACATCAGCAGCTGTAAAACATATAGCTGCATAAGCTTTTGGATCTAGTCCATCTCAGCAGATGATTGGAATATAGTCCAGTTCTTGCTGTCTCTAATACATCATGCATCTGGGGGAGTGATCCATAAAAGAAAATGAAATTATGACTGTTTTGTTTTTACTGGAGTTCAGACTTGTATTCACTGCAAAACTAACACAGCTGCCCTTAATCTAAAACAAATACAGAAAATGATCAAGGGAAAATTAAGTTGTATGAAGACGTATTAAGGAAAGTAAGAGATATGGAAATATATTTTCTGCAAATATTTCATTACTTGCTGAAGTGTTTACTTCAGTATCTATGCTCTCAAAGAGTATTGACTGAGAGACAGAAAATGAATCTATATTCATATTTTTACAGCCTTCAAGCCAGTGTTGTCCAAGAACCCTTCAACTCCCACAAGACCCTCCACAATTGTGAAATCAGAATTATTTGCCAAATACTGAAATATTTGCAAACAATTAAAAAAATTCTTCTCATTTTTTTGTATGCGTTAAAAATATTGGGAAGGGGTTTTCAGAGCTGGTATTCAGCAGGTTCTGACCAATTCTGGAAAACTGGTAGTAGAAAGTTTGAGTAGTTCGAAGAACTGGCAAATATCACCTCTGACTCAAGATTTTACAGAATCCTTTCCCTGCCACACCCACCAAGCCACAGCCACAGAACCGGTGATAAAAAAATTTGAATTCCACATGAATAATATTTATGTTAATGGGTAATGAGTTTAATGTTGTTACTTTTACATTATTCAATAAATAAATATTCTATGAATGTTTTTAATTTTAATTTTTAGTTCATTTTCATTTTAATACAGTAAATATAGATAAACATAACCCAAACAAAAGTTGTTTTGGAGTTTTCCACAATTTTTAAAAGCAGGAATGTTTCCTTAGATATAAATATATATAAATCTTGTATACATATAATAATAAAACTTATGCTATTGAAATTATTATTGCTCCTAATCTGTAATATCAGCAGGCATTCCTGAAATATAAGCTTCTGCACAAAATATATTTAATCAATCCAAAGAAGAAAAAATTAAATATTATCCAAAGCACTTAAAAATAAATAGTATGCAAAGCTGCAAATGTTCTTACATTTTTGAACATCTAAAATAATTCCTCTGTCCTAGTAATGTTGATACTATTTGGATTTGGACCATGATATAGGACTGAGGCTATGCATCAATTTCCAAATTCAAATAATTATCCCTTCCCCAAAGATCATATTAACCACAGATGGAAAACATGGATGTAAAACACTGTGTATCCATTTTTCTCTTCTATGGTAATAATAGTATAATGTGCTGTACTGTAAAAGGCAATATCATTAAATCATGTGGTTACAATCATTTACTATCCTAATTAGTAATATCACAGAAAGTTGCAGAGGAGTGAGCAATTGTTTATTATTCTTGTTATTATTCATCACACCATTGATGGTGTTACAGATATTGCCACAGGATGGAAGCTGTTTCAAGGAAAGCTGCCTTCTGCAGTTGACTGATGGAAAATTATTATCATTATCATTATTATGCACAAAAAATGACAGTGTACACAGCAAATGAG
>AZIM01006283.1:9695-20870 GCA_000516915.1 Ophiophagus hannah | reverse complement strand
TCACAGTGCTTTATAGCCCTCTCTAAGCTGTTTACAGAGACAGCATATTGCCCCCAACAACCTGGCTCCTCATTTTACCAACTTCAAAAGGATGGAAGGCTGAGACAACCTTGAGCCTGGTGAGATTCAAACTGCCAAATTGCAGGCAGCCAGCAGACCGCAGAAGTAGCCTGCAGTACTGCAGTCTAATCACTGTGCCTCTGCAGCTTTTAGTCTCCCAAATGTGCCTATAATTGTGATATGCCTATAATTGGAATATTATTGAAATCCACCCTATTTTTCTCCCCAATAATTTTCCTTGACTATTTTACATGTTGGATAGCTAGTCTGGTGAGATTATTCAATTTTATTACATTTTGGAGATAAATTCTCATTTTAAATGTATTTAGAATAAAATTATACTGACCAATTTGCAAATTAAAAGATACATAAAATCAAGTGCTAATTTACATTACTTGTCTAAAATATTTTAGATAAATAATCCTTAAGATTTATTTTAATCAAGTTTTAAATTATTACTAGTGAGTAGAGATATTAATTTATTAATTAAAAAATAAAGATGTTATAGGCTTGAACAGAGGTCGGCAAACTTAAACACTCAAAGAGCCACAAAGGTCCTAACTAGAAGCCCCCCATTCAATTCTGGAGACAACCGGCAGTCCGGTCCCCCCACCATAGAGTCTCCTCCTAGTGTGGTGTCCTTTTTCCTTTTACCAACTGGCAACTGGGAGCCACAGAAGAGGGATGAAAGACCCACATGCAGCTCCAGAGCTGTGGCTTGCTGACCCCTGAGCTATAAACTTTAAAAATGCCAAGTGCATATATTTAATAATCTAATTTGTAAGCCTATCCCATCCAATCAATCCAATGAATATACCATATAAAACATTAACAATAAAACAGAAACCTGAGCTGAAGTCATCTCATTGAGAAGACAAAATACTTATGGCATACATCCATGCTAAAGCTCCCATTCTATAAGGCTCTATAAATTTCAGAGTGGTGATGACATGGTCTGGAGATGGGAATCTTGTCATCTGATCCTCATTCCTTGTTGCCATGAATGAATCCATTGAAAATTATTGTGAAGATTATGTTCAATATCAGATGGATACAATCATAAATACAATCATAAAGTCCATTTCCAAGAGAGTCTCATATCCATTTGATATTAAACATAATCCTCACAACAATCTTCAAGAGATTCAAAATGGGCCAAAAATGGGCCAAAAAACAGGCTGAAAATTGGGCCAAAACAACTTTAAAAAATGGGCCAAAAATGGGCCATGTGGTCCATTTTCAGCCAGCAGAATGCTGCAGGAGACTATAAAGGGCAAACATGAGGCACGGGGGGGCCTCACATGGACCCCCGTGACCCATTTTGGCCAGCAGGGTGCTGCAGGAGGCATCCACCCCAACCCCCTGCTGNCCCTGCTGCAACCTCGCTACACCCCCGGCCCCAGCCCCTGCTACCCACACTACCCCGGCCCGCAGAGAACTACAATGCTGATCTGGCCCCTAAAGAAATCCAGTTTGACACCCCTGTTATTCATTAACATATATAGTGATATTCTTTGTTCCTTGGTTATATGCGTTTCACAAAACATACTATCATTGTCCAAAATCTACTGTCTTGTTTTCTGGCACTTACAGACTGAAACAGTCACCTCATTCCTCCTGTAAGAAGAAATTTCCTTGTCTCTTGGAAGAAGAATTAGTTTGGGAAAAATAATCTTAATTACTCCCAGATAAGTCAGAACCTAATCAAGCTTCCAAGTATAGATACTAGTTGCAACTAGATACAATACAACTGGAATATAGAATAGTATATGATTATTTATTCATACCTCTACTGAATCAGGGAAGAAGGTAGTGTATGACCTGTTTGGAGATTTTCTGGAAAGCTCTTACTGTGACAATTTAATGACACACTTTCAAACTAATTTGTTCTCATCAATTTTTCATATGTAAGGCAAGCACAGGGCAATTTCATACCTTTTGATAAAGCAAAAATGGAAACTGCTCATTCTGTTCATTATGTTGTCTTTTTTATTTAGCATTTTTTTGGAATCTGTTTTACTTTGAATAAATTCATAAGACAGATAATAAAGCTGCTTCTGCTTAATAAAACTTTGCAAAATTTTCATTATCTTAGTAATGTCTCTCATAAACAAAAGCTCTTAATTCTAATATTATATGTCTTATTTAAGGACCTCTTAACAACAGTAACGTGTGATGATATAACATACAAAAATTTAAAATCATAGCAGACTGTTATCATTAGCAACATTCTGCTACATTTCAAAAAGATTTCTAGTAAAACAGTAGTGTTTGGAAAGAATTGTAGTTAATTAAATTAAAAGGCCATCTATCCTAGGTATGTGCATATGTTTGTATATACATATTCCTGCATGCACACACATGTATCCATATACATGAGAATCATTTTGGTGTAGAGGTAAGGGTATCAGATCATGAGTTCTAGTCCCTTCTTGGGCACAAAGCCAATGACCTTGGAACAATCACTTTCTCTCAGCCCTAAGAAGGAAGCAATGGCAAACCANNNNTGAAAAACCTTGCCAAGAAAACTGCAGTTTAGGCAGATATTGGGCATAGATTCAATGGAAGAAGAAAAATTACACACACACACACACACACACACACACACATATATTCTGTTATCTGTAGAGTTTCAAGCAAAAATTGTGAATCTAGTCAATAGATTAATAGCTAATTTTTAAAATTTATTCAATCTATTCTACCTGAAGATCTCTATTAAGTCTTTGTATTCATAATGAAATGTTTAAATATTAAAGTCTGTCTTGAAGGAGAGCATTCAAAGTATATGTCATGACTTTCCAGAACAGAACTACAGGGACATAGTGTTGCATGAACCTATCTGTCTTAAATGGGGTAGCAAAGAGCAAAATGTCAGATATTCACCATGTACATCTGCTCATTTGTAGCAACCAAGCCTGTCTTTCTGCCATCTGTTTCCTTTCTTTTTCTGATTCTTATTTTCATTTCCACCATTTGGTTAATCTTACAGATTTTACTATTCTCTACAGAATATGCAAAACTGAAATTTACTGCCGGAAGCAAAGACACAGCTAGTGGAATTTGGGCATATCTATTCAGTCAGTCATTTCCTAGCAGTATGAAGCTTTTTCTCCAGTGTAAGGAACCATGTGATAGATCCAATTGAAATAAAGGGTATTGTAATTTTACAGTGTGGAACACTCTCAATGGTCTCTTTCTCTACCTGGAATCCATAATGACAGGAACTATTCTTCCAGTTTAACTCATATGGATCATATCATGGATCATATTTAACTCATATCAGGGGTGTCAAACTCAAGGCCCACGGGTCAGATCTGTTTTGGCTGGCAAATGTTGCTGGAAGCTGTCCAAGTCAAAAACAGGGTGCAGGGGTTGCAAGCAGCCCTACCGTGCCCCATTTTGGCCAGAAAAGTGCTGCAGGAGGCCATCCAGGCTGAAAATGGGGCACCAGGAGCTGCACGCAGTCTCTCTGCATCCCGTTTTGGCCTTCAGGATGCTGCAGGAAGGATCCATGCCCTTTCTCCCTCCCCTGCCAGCCTCCAAAGGAGAACCATAATGCTTCTCCAATCTTTGAAGTAATCCAGTTTGACACCTCTGTTCTATATGAACAATATTTTGTATCTGACTCACTTTTCTATAGAAATTTTGTATGGTTCCTTTTGAACTCTCAGATTCAGAGAAAAATGTAGTTGTAACTCATCAGTATTTTTGGAAATCTTAAGTTTTTATATAATGGAACAGAGTTTCCCTAGAACACTGTATTCAGATATTCTTCACTTTAATAGAGTGGGTTTGTTCCATTACTTTCTTCAAATTTGCTGTACTGTGAATGCATAAAAGGCTTCAAGTCCCAAGGAAAATAAAATATGTTCCCATTTTCATTAACTTTCAATGAATTTTAATTGAAAACTACTATAATACTAAGCTGTTGTCTCACATTTCTAGGCATGTTTTATTATGTAATACACATACTTTTGAACAGCAGACAACCAAATCCATATTAAAAAATCTTATTGGCAAAGAATTGTTATGTCAATTATATTCTGGTATTTCATGTACTTTTATCAAATTGTAGTACCATGCAGTACATTTTAGAGTGAGTTTGAAGAGATTTCATGCAAGATTTGTCAAAGATTTGTTTTAACTGAAGTTTTACAATATGGATAACATATAAAGTATCAAAACAAAACAAAGTTAGGTTATTGTACTACAAGGAATCTTTTGTTCTTCTAGTTAGCATGTTAGGTATTTCTTCAGTTATGTCCTTTAAAGATGTATTCAAATCATTCTGGTTGCTTGTATTTAAAATCTTTCTATTCACTCTTTGACAATTACTTAGAAGCCATTGATTGCTGCATTACTGACATGGCCTAGTTGTTTCTTTCAAACTAAAGATGGGAAATTCTCAACCTGAAAACAGGAGAATGACAACAGAAAAGAGTACATTCTGTTGCTTTCTGATGTGACACATCCTCAACTCTGCCAGACGCATTAGTGTTTTTCTTATTTCAGGTTCTGAGCAGTATTTATAGGCTCTCTTCCAAGTGAAAGTCTGTTATTTTCTCCTCCTTTTCAGGTTTCTAAGGAACTGTCTTTTACAGAATTAGAGAAGAATTTCAAAAGGAAAGACAGATTTCTTAACATGCCAACAAGTATGTGATGCAACTTATTATTTAAACTTCTATTATTTCAATGTCAAATTTAACCATTTTTTTTAATTTGTGAAGACCAATATGGTCTAAACCTGTGAATATCCAAGCTATATTACACACTGATAAGGACTAGTTAATTTTTTTAAGTTTCTCAATCTCTGCTGGCATTGGTTTTTAATCTGAATGTTTATTATATGAAAAGGACTATTTAGAGAAGATAATTGAAGGAATCTACTCATAACTGATAATTACAACTGATATTTACAGTAGTCTTTATCACAAAATTCCAGTAAACAAACTCTAATGATGATAAATCAAAGCATTTAAAATCACTGTCTCTTAAATAAATTATTCAGTAGATTTGGCATTTAAAGAAAGAGAAGGCAGTGGCAACATTTAGCTTCTCTTCATGTTGGTTTTTAGTTGTTAACAAGACTTTCACATCATATCCAATAAAATCTTGACATTTTCAAATGTTATGTATCCTTAGTGTATCAGGAATAAACCAAGCCAAACTTGACACTTTATCTACTGATCTTTTACAGAAGCTAAAGTAAAAATAATGCAAAACTCCAATGTAAACTTTCTGCT
This sequence comes from Ophiophagus hannah, assembly GCA_000516915.1. Lineage (NCBI taxonomy): Eukaryota > Metazoa > Chordata > Lepidosauria > Squamata > Elapidae > Ophiophagus > Ophiophagus hannah. The sequence goes on along the minus strand of AZIM01006283.1, from coordinate 15,567 downwards.
TTACGTGGAAAATAAAATGCTTTTCCGAAAAATAAAAGTCACTATCAGAGAATAGAAAATATATAAAAAGAATCTGCTTCTACAGTATTGTAGAATTAACATATGCTTGTGGCTGAAAGTCTTTTATAGAAGAGTTTCTATAAAGTGTAGAAACCAATAGGAATGACAATAGTTTCATCTTGTTCATGATATTTCAGCCAGTATTTTTACCTATGATTATTACAGTATAGTCATTTTAGTCTGATTGTTCTTCTATTCCTTTATTTAATTTCATAGTTATTTTTACCTATTTTGAGAGAATCTGAAGTCTTGAATAATTTGAAATCTTACAATTGTATTCTACAGTGCTTGTCAGTCTTCCTTGATAACCTGGTAGGTGCAGCATAAGTAATAGTCTTAAATGGCTCAAAAAGGCAACATAGATATGTGCCAGCTATAATAGCCATTTACTTTAATTTTTGTTATTTTTCATCATCATGGGACAGGGGGAAAAGGTGAACATAAATTGGAGAAAAATAATGAAACAGAAAGAGATTAAAATAATTTGGAGTTGGAATTCTTCATGAAGGAGCAACAACAAACAGAAGATGGCCAATCTATGTGTTTTAAGGAACTCTGTGCTCAGCTTTGGGGATGAAATTATATATTTAAGATATGCTGCTTGTAAGAGGCATGTGTTAATTTATGCTAATTGCCATTGAAAGATTGAATTATTGATTCCTGCTGTGAAAGTAGAGTACACTACAGTAATTGAAGCAGGAATATGAGTCAGTCAGTTTCCAGGTATACAGAGAGAGTCCCAGTTTGGGCATTTAAAAAATATTTGATTCTATTTGTAATGAAAGATATTTACTTTTACTAAAGTAAAGTGGTTACAGCACAGGCAAAGCCAGATCTGAATATTACAGCATAAACTCCCTTCTCCTAGGTCCTCCTTCCATTGATCATTTGTCAATGTCCAATGGTATTCAAACTGGGTGTTTTGGTAACAGTTCTAAAGTTTGGCACCTCTTTTGTGGGTGTTTGCATTCCATTCCCATATCTGTGTCCTTGGATCTTTCAGCCATTGTTACTGGTTGGCACTTCTGGTTGCTGTCATCCCCCCTCCCTATATTCCTCCATTCCATCTCTTTATGGTAGGTTGCCATGAAAGCAAAGCAAAAGTGAAGCAAGGCAGTATGATAGCAGATCTGACACCTTACAGAAACTATGCAGAGACAATACAACAACATGTAAACAAATATTGTTTGAGTCCAGGAAACAAATAAAGCATTAGGAAGAAATTCTCATGCTGGCTGTGGCCTCATTTCCTGGAGTATAAGAAGAAAAGGAGAGAATTTCTTTTAACAATTTGTAAATGGCTCAGTGTCTCTGGGAATCAAGAAGCATATACAAGTAATACATTATTAATATTAATATTATTAAAATGTAATCGGGCTTTAAACATTATGTTACTACAGCCTATATCAATAAATACTGTTCCAATCAAACTTGTGTAATTGGTTTTCTGGCACATAACGGCTGTCAAGGAACATGTGCTGACTAAACAAATGGTAAACTAACAAGATTTTGGCAGGGATTTCAATGGAGAAGTTTCAGACAAATTTTCAGTCTATGACTAAAGTGTCTGCTTGGCTAACCTGAAAACCTGACAACAGAATTTTTTTTTAATGTAAAATAATAGTGCCTTAAGAAACAGAAGCAAAGATCAGCAAATACAAGACCACAGTCATGATTTGAAATACCTGTGGCATATTTGTTTTCTTGTTTGTAAACCATTTGCAACAAGGAGATGCTTATAATGATGTATCAATAAATAAAAGAATTGAAGCTGCAAATGGCCACATTACAACTCATGAGAGATTTATTAATCAAACAAGATGAATACTGGAAGAAGAATTGACAGAGAATGAACTCTTCGTTAGAAAAAAAAAATCCAAAACAGGAAGAAGCCCAAGGTGAAAAACTAGAGACATAGAAAATACCCATTAGCTTAACTTAGAAATAGCTTTTGGGGAGGGGGAGAGAATTTCTGAATCTCAGAGAAGGAACAGTAAATAGACTGGGCCAAACAGATAACAGAATGCTAAGAAGCAACACAAATGACTCAGCTATCGTTCATGATCCTTAAAAAGAAAAGTTGTAGTAGTTGGTGACTTCCAGAAACAGAAACTAATATCTGACAACTAGATCTGTAGCTTCTAAAATGTGCTATACCGGACTATATATTAAACATCTGATATAGCAAATTCATCAACCACTACATGGGAACAGATGCCACTACAAATATTACCATATCACTTCAGATTTTGAAGCTCTAGAAAGGAAGATAAAGAACCAAGTGACCATAAAGATGATTAACTGATTGTAGCAATGGTAATGACACATTTTTCGGAGAATATATTTACATTAGCTGAATCATGGCTAGCTATCACAAAATTGGACTTCAGAAAGATAGAAAAAGTAACTTTCATTGAAGCATGCTGAATTGGATCAGTTTGAATCTAGTACAGTAGGGAAAATATAACAAGTAAGAGGTAGTCCTTCTTTAGCAACCACAGTTGGGATGGCAATTGTTCATTAAGTGAAGCAGTTGCCAAGTAAAACTGTGACTGTGCTTATGATCTTACTTCAGCTTTCCTTTGTTTTATTGACCTGTGATGGTCATAAATATGAGGATTGGCTATAAAGTTACTTTCTCATAACTGTTGTAAACTGTGAAAGGTCATTAAGCAGAGCAGTTGCTAAACAAAGACTATTTGTAATAAATACAACTGAAAACTTCTAATGAGATTTTTATGATTGAAATATCTCAATTGAAAACAGAAGTTTATAAAAGATAGAAGCAGTAGAATGCAAAGAAGACTTGCTGCACATTGTAATGTATATAGCGAAAAACTTTATCAGCACAGAATGCAAGAAATGGATTTGATAGCACAAACATTTGCAAACATTTGTATTAAAATTATTAAAGAAAAAATAAAAATGAACCTTTTGTTGACATTTGTTGTCAATCACCCAACCTCAAGCAGAAGTGGTTGATGCTTTCCAAAACCAATTTGTAGATCATTTGAACATGCATGAATTAGTAGTATTGAGGGATTTTCATTACCTTGATATCTGTTAGGAGACAAGCTCCAAGAATATCCTGTTTTGTCTTGCTACATATTTCTCTTTCAAAAAGTGAAAAGAAAAAATACAAGAATATTGGCTATCCTTGACATATCCTTACCAGTAGTTAAAAAGTAGTAAAGAAATAGAAGTATTAGTAAATATTCATTTATATTATGCCTTCCAATCAGAAAACACAATTACATAAAATTCCTTTCTCAACCCCATAGGTAATATGTACAGTATCTTGCTTAATCTTGGATCTTATACCAAGGTCTAGAAGTTTGTTATCTGATCCTAGCACTGCAGTTTTCTGGACATAAAGGTCACAATAAAAACTCCTCAATCTCACAAAACATGGACAAACTCAACCATAGTTTCAAGTGGGAAACTGTGAGCATCTTAGATCAAGCTAAATCTAAAATGACTAGAGAATTCCTAGAAGCTTTTCACTTGGACACATCAGCCATCACTAGATATATAAACTGTATGTACATATCATTCAAAAGACACAATTAAAAAAAACTTCCCTCCAAGATGGCATGATGAGTGGTGGGGGGAATTGCTTCTGCTGATGAACAGCATTTTTGGGGGGGGGGCTGACACAGCAGGTTCCTTGGCAGTCTGCTCCCTAGATCAAATGAGAACAGCTAGGAATGGCCCAAGATGATTCCTGGATGAGTAGGAAGAGAAATCCTGGAGGTTGCAATTCCTGGTAGGGAGTTCCGTTTTTCTTCTCAGCTGTTCAGTTTTTAAGCATGCCTTGTTTTTTAACTGCGCATTTCAAAGCTTTTTTCCCCTTTTTAATTTGATTCTTATTTCTTTAAAACTGATTGGTTGCAGGCTGATTTACTCTAATGGATTTTAGGGTTAACTTTATTTTGTTGCTTTACTTTTTTTTTCTCCTTTTTGGGGGGCTCTGAACTACTTTTACTTACCAATATGGAAGATAAAGAGCAACTTTCTGAGTAGCGAAATTGACCAGACTGGATTCATATCGATATTTGGATTTCACTTACAGGATTTCACCCCTTAAAAAGCTCTGGTCTAGGTTTTTTCTTTTTCAATTTTTGTCAGCTTTTTTTCCTTTTTTTTCTTTGTATCTGTGATATCTACAATATGTAGCAATGTTATTAGAAAAGCTAATAAATGAAAGTTAGGGGTATATAATTTTTAAAAAGAAAAGAAAATCACTATTACAGCTGCTTATCAAATTTAGCAAAAGATAATAAAGAAATGGGAGCGTTACTATTTTAGTTCATTGTAGAATGAAAACCATATTAGTCAATCGTAATCAAAAACTAGTAGTCTGGTAGCACCTTTCAAGTAAATACATTTAAAGCATTTTTAATGAAAGCTTATGCCTTTTAATATTTTTTTTTCTTTACTTTTGTCCAAAAAGATTTCATAACACTCTTTTGTACTTAGTTTGGTCTTCCATGAGAAGAGGGTATCTACCAAAGCATTTTAAAGAGATATATGAAAGAGTATGATTCCAGCAGATGCTTGATCACTATGGATTACTTATGACCATATGAATTCTAACCTATGGTTCTAAGTAAACTAGTTAATATTCAAGCTCTCATTACCATTGGAAATCTTGGAAATAGAGTGAAGATTATTGTGGAACAGCAATTCCTCCCCAACTTCAAAATAGTGGAAAGAAAAATCCAGTTCTTATGTGAATAAAAGAAGTTGGACATCATCCAATGGCAACCACCCCTTTCTGCTATAGATAGCCGTCATCACATAATTGTATAATTCTACCTAACATGAGCATCAAGTGACATTTTGAACTAAATGGTTCCACTCCATAAAAATGTTTTGTTTTGTTTTTTAGAGGATGCTAAATGATGAACTGGATTCAGCTTACTTTACTTCTGAAAATACCATGGTGTTCCAAATGGATATCACAAATGCTTAGTAGCAGTATTGAAATTTGAAAATGTCACGTGAGATCATGTGACATATCTTGACTTTTTTTACCTTTGCGGAGCTGGGGTGGGCATAGCCTGCGCATGACATATCTGGCCCATGGGCTGCCAGTTTGACACCCCTGTGCCACCCCTGGTATATAAAGTGGTATAAATGGTGGCAGTGCTAAAAAAGAAATCCTAGGTAAATCATAACAGGACAATTGGCAGCCTCATAATGAAGTTGCATTAAATATTTGTGCCTTTTGTTGTTACAGGTAGCAAGAATCAATCTTTCTTCTCCAAAGTAAAAAAAAATGAAATGGTACAAAAATTGTTAATTTTTTTCTTACATTTAAGATACATGATAGAAAGGGGAAATGCTCAAACAAACTACCTCATTTTCTATGATTCTAAGGCCAGTTGGGAAATAGAACTATATGATTGGGAAATAGAACTATATCATCATCATCATCATCATCAGAACAGGAATCTTCCAAGGGGACTCACTTTCTCCACTACTGTTCAACGTCACATTAATTCCACTGACAATAATCCTATGAAACACAAAACTCAGATACCAAATCTCAAACCAGAAGGGCAAGATAAACCATCTACTGTAAATGGATGATTTAAAAATATATGCAAAAAACCCCACTGAACTTGAATCAATACTCAATTCAGTTCAATTGTTCAGCAGTGACATCAGAATGAAATTTGAACTTGAAAATTTTTACTTTACTTTTTTTACTTTTACTTAGACTTGTATGCCTCCCTTCTCCCGAGGGACTCAGGGCGGCTCACAATATAAAAAGAAGAGGGAGAGAGAACCGACCCCTGAGGCACCC